>JABUQX010051522.1:32500-45000 GCA_015478945.1 Trachelipus rathkii | reverse complement strand
GGCCAGCGGTGTTTAACAACCACAGTTAAGAAAGCATATTACTATTGTTTTGGATGTCACATTAGTGACCAGGACAAAGATTGGCCTCCCTATATATCTTATTCAATTTGCTATAGCAATTTGATTAAGCGGATGAATGAAGAAAAATCACGAAATATGTCATTTGCTGTACCTATGTTTGGGTGCGAGCCTACTAGTCGCTTAGAAGACTGCTATTTATGCCTCACAAAGGTACAATGACTTTGAAATAAGCAAAATGAAATCTAATTTATCCTTCTCTTCCATCTACAATTCGGCGAGTGCTACAAGTGCTACATGGACCTGGACTTTCAATGCCTAGGCCATCAATGGACTTGGAAGAAAACAATATTCCTGAAGAGGGAACGGTTGAGGAAATTAAAGTATCAACATCATTTGACCCATCCTTCGTTCCATTTCAGTGAGAGGACACCCCATCTCATTCAACAGAGAGAGAGCTCGATGATCTAACAAGAGATTTAGATCTCAGCAAAGAACAAGCTGAACTCTTAGGATATAGGCTGCAGCAGTACAATTTGTTGGCAAAAAGCACTAGAATTTCAGTATATAGACAAAGATATGAGTGATTTTCAAAATACTTTACCATGCAACTATCGGTATGTGTGTTTCAAATATTGAACAACACCACCACACAAAACACAAACACACCACCACACCTAAGTGTTCCAAACTCCATTGAACACGGCTTAGCATGAACCTGAAACTATACGTCATTCAAGCATGCAACAGCAACGAATGAAAGACTTTCCCTACATAACCCTACTCAAACCGCACGACTGATCTGCACGAGCAACTATGCTTTAACATAATCGGTAAACATTCTACCAAAGACACATCACCATTACCACAGATATACCATACATCCAGTAGACTCACCTGCAATGGCCACCAATCACTCAGCAGGTCATAGTCAGGTTTACAAATATAATCGCTTACACCAGTATCACAAAAATAATGCCTGGGCACTCTGTCGGAACTCTCGAATCAGTTGCTAAGGATTATGCATAATGACTTTAGGAGTGATACACCCCAAATCACGCAACAAGCTATTTCTAAATCATCGTCCATATGGAACAGAATCCATCAGAGCAACAAAGACAAGCACTCTAAGAGAGAGCGGCCTTGACAGAAGAGAAGCTAAACTACGTCCAGATTGAAAATTTAACAGAATCAACTTTAGTTGAACTCAAGGAACATGCTTCCCTCTTACAATTATAAATTAGCTTATAAAAACTTGGAAGGGAATGGAGTAAAAAATTGAGATGCTTGCCTTATTCAGATCTCAGTCCCTGCTTTGAATGAGACAAAAATTGAAAGAAGGAATATTCGTTGGCCCGAAGATCTAGCAAACTCCTCGAAGGATGACCACTTTTGAGAAGAGTTAAACTGCTTTGGAACTGTCTACTTGGAAGACATTTAAATCAGTCGGTTCCGGCCCATTTCTAGATAACACCAAAGCTCCGAAAATAAAGAATAGTCTCCGGATAAAAAACAAACTACTTGACCATGCTTTGCGAGCTTGAGAACTGTCCGGAATGATCACCTAAAAATTCAATTCTGACATTCCCATCCTTTGCGATTTCTTTCCCACTTGATTTAAGAGCGCTCTTATGTTGCAATGAACAGGAGAAAAAGCAAATTCCAATCACGACCAACGACACCCAACGGCTATCCAAGGACAGAAAGGCAAGAACAAAGTACCTTCAATATCAGCTTGCGAACCGTGAACTGCATGTCTCGGCTTCTTGCTCAAGAGAATAAAACGCAGCATAAGAGAAAGAAATGAAATTTTGGTACTATGTTTAAAAATCTAAATTTTCTTTTTAAAATCACTCTTAGTTAATAGATGAAAGGACATAGTTTTCGTATATCACTTTAGTTTTCATAGCATATATGGAGGCATTGGTAGTATTTTGTTTATACTTTTTACTTTAAAAAAGGTTTCAGCCGGCTTCAACAACAAACACACCCCAACCATAAAAACGCATAAACTCAATCTACCACTATATACCTACAACCACCACTAAAACTACTAACCTAAACATGACTAACCATAAGTACCTACCAATAGCCCTTATAATATAACACTATAATATACTATCTATAACCATCATAAAAACTATACTTCAACAATACCATAACACACAACATAAATACTCCAAACTACAAATAAAACTATATACACCCAACCCACACAATATACCATCATCTACTAACCAAAGTATTTATTAAATCACCTTTTACTATCATCCCTGTTCCCTACAACACCTAATGCAACACTCGCACGCGTATTTTTGTTCTGCATCACTGTCCAACACAAAAAAACAAATAGTTATTTAAAACTTATCCGAATTGTCCAACACCACCCATTCAGGTCCAACGCCCTGATTACGCAAAGTTCCTTTAACACCAATATTCGATAATCAAGGCGTGATACGCAAAATATTAATTAAAAATACATCACCAATTCAACATGTTAATTCTTAGTCGAAGAGAAAAATTAATTTTGTTGAGTAGTAATATAATTTTTAAAATAAAAAATAAACTATAAACTTTAAATAAAAATAATAAAAAAAAGGTGGAAAATCAATCCAAATTAGTTGTTTATCTTAATTAAGAGGAATAATCTTTATCAGAAAACGGATATGAGAAGAAATAATTGATATCGCTGATATTGATTAATTAATAATTGGAATGGGGTTGTCATTTTTACACGCCTGACTACAAGCAAAGAATTATGGATGTTCTTTCTGACGGTACCAAATTCAAGAGTATCTCTTCAAGCCTTCCATCTCATATAAATAAACTTAATACGTTAGCTGTCATATGTACCACCGGTGGTACACTCTTTGTCTATCCAATTTTGATGCGTGTTCACCCGGTGGCCAAATTACATGTTTTGTTGAAAGGCTAATGTTTTTCAGACATTTTTGGAGAACATCTCTTTTAATATTAGGCGTGGCACCTTAGGAATGATTGTTCTTCATCCACGCAAATGAATTTTTTTCAAACTTTTTGAATTTGGTGAAATAAATCAATGGTCGATAGGATTTGGTATTAAAACATGCAAATGAACATAAATATTTTTTTAGGGTTTACATGCAATAAAGCTACTTATTTTTGAAGGAAAACTTTTATTTCAATAAAACTCCATGGAAATAACATTCAACTTTTCATGTATCGCCAAATTTATTTGATCTAAACCTGATAAATTCCCCTCCCCAAAAAATCTAATTATAACCTTATATATATATATATATATATATATATATATATATATATAAATATATATAGACATTCTATATATATATAATATAATTATTATATATATGATATTATATATATATATATATATAATATATATATATATATATATATATATATATATATATAAATATATATATATATATATATATATATATATATATATATATATATATATATATATATATATATATATCTATATGTAATATAGTGATATATATATATATATATATATATATATATTATATATCTATATATATATATATAATATATATATATATATATATATATATATAAGTAGTATTCCGCCAGTCTGGAAGACCACATTTGGAATACGGGCTCTGAGTGTCCTTATCAGCGTAGCTGATAAGGACACATGTTTTTTCGATAAGTTAATTGATTTTTCATGTTATTTCGTAATTATTTTTTATTACGGGCGCTTGCGCGCGCGCGTACACATACACATACACATTATTATTATTATTACGTCCAAGATTCGTTTCTCGAAGAGAAACGAATCTGAGTCGAAAACGTTTCCTGTAAGGAAACGTTTTTTACGCACTCCGACTCCGACTCCGACTCCGGCTCCGGCTCCGGCTCCGGCTCCGGCTCCGGCTCCGGCTCCGGTTCAGGGTTCGGTTTGGTTCAGATGTGCTGTTAGTGTGATTTGTTCCATCTGTATTATTATTATTATTATTTTATTATTTATTATTATTATTATTATTTTTGTTATTTTTTCCGCCGCGGTTGCTTCTTCGCATCCGGTTCTGAGTCCAATATATATCTACATGGGTTAGGGTTATCGTATCTGGTTAAAATTTGGAGGGGTGTTGGAGGGGAGGGGTCTCCGTGGGTCCCCGAAGGGGGACCCCACCCCCCCTTTAAAAATCGAAGTGTTCGTAATTGGCTGAAATTTGGTGAGAGGATTCAGAGTTGAGTTTCTAGAAAGAATTGGTATGTGAATTTGAGGAGTTGGCTCGGCACCTGGTGGCTGGAGCCAATGCGGTGCCGAGTTTAAGAAACAGTCGTATAACAACAATGTTGATGTCCTTATAGGGTTAGTCGAGACCGTAGAACTCGAATATGATGGTTATAAGTCCGTATGGGGTGTCTAGGACCCCTCTTGAGGGGGTCCTGACTGAAAAAAAAGAGCCCAGAGTGCAAAAAACAAAGGAGGAATGAAAGAAGGATGAGAGATGAGTAAAGAAGGAAAGAATGAAAAAGGAGTCTGACTCAGAGGAGTAGGAGTTGATAGCCGCACCGGTGCTGGACTCCGTGGCGGGTGCCGAGTTATTAATATTTGGTGTAATGATATGCAGAATATTGGTTGTCTTTATATTATGTTATGGGTCTAGTAGATTTCGAAAATAATGGTTTCATGAACCATCAAGAAAAATAAAAATAAAAAATAAATAAATAAATAAATAAATAAATAAAATTTCTTATTCTTTTTTGCTTATAACTTCCAAATTTACGTTTTTTACATACCCTAAAGCAGTAAATCAGTAAATCAAACCACCATCCACCCACCCTCCTGACCAGTTGTGATCTATTGATCTATTGATCTTTTGATCTATTGATTATTGATCTATTGATTAAGGTCAAATTTTTTTACTAAAATTGTCATGTTTTACATACCCTAAATCAGTAATCAGTAAATCAAGCCACCCCCGACCTAGCTCTGTCCAATCCCTGATCTATTGAGGTATTGATCTTTTGATCTATTGATCTATTTGATCTATTGATTAAGGTCAAATGTTTTACTAAAATTGTCATTGTCATGTTTTACATACCCTAATCAGTAAATCAGTAATCAAACCACCATCCACCCCCCTCCTGTCCAATCATGATCTAATGATCTATCTATTTGATCTTTGATCTATTGATCTATTGGATTCTATTGATCTATGATCTATTGATTAAGGTCAAATTTTTTACTAAATTGTCAATTGTTTTTTTACATACCCTAAATCTGTAAATCAATCAGTAAATCATGCCACCCAACCTACCCTCCCTACCCCACCCATGATCTATTGATCTATGATTCTATTTGATTCTATGATTAGGTCAAATTTTTTACTTAAAATTATCGATGTTTACATACCTATAATCAAGTAATATCAGTAAAATCAAGCCACCCAAGCCTACCCTCGCTGTCCCAATCGATGATTCTATTGATCTATTGATCTATTGATATATTGATCTTTTGATCCTATTGAGTAAGGTCAAATTTTTTACTAAAATTGTACGTTTTACATAACCCTAATAATCGTAAATCAGTAAATCAAACTACCATCCCTCCACCTTCCTGTTCATCCTTGACTATTGAATCTATTGATCTATTTGATTCAAGTCACATTTCGAGTATCATTTTTTGGATATACATATACATTAAAATCAAGTTTCTTTAATATCAAAGATCAATCATGATATGTTGACGTAGCAAGAGTTTTCAACATTAATAAAGCTTACTTAGCACCATCTAACTATGAATTATACACACGGACAAACCTGACATGCCGTTAACAAAGTTCACACTTACACAGTAAAGTAAACTAACAGTAGCATACAAGTGACGTAACCTATTCACACTTTGTCAGACTAACTCTAACATAACAATGTTAATTTATATAAACATGTAATATTTAACTAAAAGTTATCACAAACATTGGGTTAACTATTCATCTGATCAACGAATAATACTCTAACATATAAGTTTCCACAGTCATAAAGCTAACATGATTTAACATGAAACTAAGAAATATAATGTACAAAGACAAACCTAACACACATTAAAACACGAATAAACTGTTAACATTAACAAAGTTTCCACACTTAAACACCACTAAAGTAACTAACACTGCATCGCAAAAACGTAACCTAATCTTACCTTTTTCAAGCATATCTCTAACATATTATCGTTTAACCTTACACTGACATACAGTAACATTTTAAGCAATAAATTTATGCACAAACATTGGTTTATTATCATACTGATTCAAACGAATATAACTGCTAACATAATAAGGTTCCACATCAATAAAACTAATATAGCGGCATAACCTGAACTAAGAATAATGTACAAGAACAAACCTCACACATCTTAAACAGGAATAAATCGGTCCACGTTAACAAAGTTTCATCTTAACAACTAGTAAAGTATACTTAACATACATTCAAAACGTAACTTATTTCCAACTTGCTCATAGCTGTCCTTCTAACATAACAAGTAATTTTACATTAAAATATCATAATCCCGCAGCTAATAGATGCAACATAACAAGTTTTATTCCAACATAACCATAAAAAAATGATCAAAGTTTTATTCCAAACATAACATAAAAATAAGGTTCTTTGAATAGAAATATCTTGTAATAGTGGTAATAGTTTATCCGAATTTTAAAGCAGTGAAATCAGTAAATCAATCACCTCATCCCTCCCTGCCCCTCCATATCCCATTCCTGTCCCATGTCCCTTTTGATCTTTCGATCTGCATGATTTACGTCTACATTTCGAGTTCGAATTTCTAATAAACAGTAGCACAAAAAATGAGTCTTTAAATACTAATCAGCGAATATAGTGCTAACGTAACATTGTTTTCACATTATAAGCTAACATAGCATCATGTATAAATACCGAAGAAAATAATGTATAACGACAAACTTAACACAACTTACGCGCTAATAAACAGTTAACATTAACAAGTTCCACACTTTTAACACCAGTATAAGTAACTACCATTGGGCGTACAAAAAAACGTAACCATCATACTTTTTCCAAGCATATCTCAACATATTATACTAAGCTTTACAGTTGCACCTTAATATTTTTAACAAAAGTTTTATCATACCATGTCTATTATCATACAGAACTGACGAATAACTGGTAACATAACAAAGTTTAAATCCTAACATAAACATAAAAGTAATTCTTTGAATAAAATATCAATGTAAAGTGTAATATTTTACCGAATTTAAAGCAGTAAATCAGTAAAATCAAAATCAAACCATCCATCCCAGCTCCGCCCCATCCTCCATCCTGTTCATGTCTTTTTGATCTATTGATATCTATTGATTAATGTCATATTTCGATGTATCATGTTCGACTAACATAACACAAAAATGAAGTTTTTTATATACTTAACCATCGAATATATGCTAACGAAACAAAGTTTACATTAATAAATCTAACATAACATAACTGAACAAAGAATATGAATGGTACAACGACAGAAAACTAACACACCACATACGTACTAATAAACTACTAACATTAACAAAGGTTCAAACTTATCAACAGTAAAGTACCTAACCTCGTACAAAACCGTAACCTATTCCCACTTTTTTTCAAAGCGTATCTCTAACATATCATTGGTAATTTTACATCAACTTCGTAATATTTTACAAAAAATTTAGTATAACCCTGTCTAAATCAATGTCATACTGACAACGAAATGATTAATGGCTACGTCCGACATTTTTTAACATCAACTTGTAATATTTTAAACAAAAATTCATCATAGACCTCGTTTAAATATCATATCCCCAACGAATAATGGCAAAGACAACAAATTTTAACTTAACCATAACATAATAAATAACAATATTTTAACCCTGACATAGCGATAAAAATAAGTTCTTTGAACTAAAATATCACAGTAAAGGTCTATCAAAGATACTTGCATCTTGAACTATGAATTGACACTATCTTCATCAAAGCGGGTTTTTGAGCCTTACCCCCCTCGAGGGTAAAACCGCTTACACCCCTTCGGGGTGATCCCCTCTCATGGATTCACACCTTCACCAGGGGTGCAGTCCCATTGGGTTTTCTTCCTCGGGAGGTGGGTGTGTTGCTTTATGATACTCTTGGTTTAATGAAAGCTGTTTATTCGTAAGTTAAGGTACGTTATGTTAAAATATTACTATGACTGTGTGAAAAATTAACACTGATTTGTTGGAGAAATTGATGATTTTGTTAAGAATATTACTGTGTTACTGCGTGCCATAATGTTAGAAACGTGTAGGCATGTAAGTAATTTTTGTGAAGTAATGTTAGGTTCCCGAGAATTTGCTATGTTCTATCCGTTATTTCATAGTTCAAATGATCGTTATACTCGATTGACGTAGTGACACTTTGATGAAGATAGTGTCAATTCATAGTTCAAGATGCAAGTATCTTTGGATAGATTGGCCGCTTTTTAAGGGAATTGTGTTAGATAGATACGTCTTTACCTGTTCTGAAATGCTGGAAAAGTGGAAATAGGTTAAGTTTTGTATGACCTGTTAGCTACTTTATCTTTGATAAGTTGGGAAATTTTCAAGATGTTAGCGGATTATTCATAGGCTAGGTATGTTAGGTTTGCCATTTGGTACATTATATTCTTAAGTTTCAGGTATGATATGTTAGCTTTATTGACGCTAAAATCTTTGTTGCGTAAGCATATATTCGTAGGTCAGTATATTAAGAACTTTTTTTATGTTATGTTTATCCAAATTATACTCAAATATGACTTAGATCAATAGTTCAATAGATCCATAGGCGAATGGATGGGTAGGGGACTGCTGAGTTGGAGGTTTGAGTTTAGATTACTGCCTTAAAATCAGTAAACTATATTACGCTTTAATGTGATATTTTATTCAAAGAACTATTTTTATGTCAGGTTAAAATTTTGTTATTTTTATTGTTATGGTAGTTAAAAACTTTGTTGCTTTGCCATTATTCGTTGAAAGGATTAGATATTTAACGAGGTTTATGATGAATTTTTGTTAAAATATTTACGAAGTTGATGTTAAAAATTCGAACCGTTAGCATTATATCGTTTCAGTATGATTGATTATGACAGGGTTATCTAAATTTTTTGTAATTATTGACGATGTTAATGTAAAAATTGAACTAATGATATGTAGAGATATGCTTGAAAAAAAGTGGGAATAGGTTACGTTTTGTACAAGTGTTAGGTACTTTACCGTTGTTAAGTGCTGAACTTTGTTAATGTTAGTGTTTATTAGTACGTATGGTGTGTTAGTTTTGTCGTTGTACATTTATATTTTTAGTTCAGGTTATGTTATGTTAGATTTATTAATGTAAAAACTCTGTTACGTTTAGCATATATTCGATGGTAGGTAATATAAAAAACTTATTTTTGTGTTATGTTTAGTCGAAATGATACTCGAGATATAAGACATTAAGTCAATAGATCAATAGATCAAAAGACCATGAACAGGATGGGTAGGATGGGGGAGCTGGGATGGGTGGTTTGATTTCTGATTTATGATTTACTGCTTTAAAGTTCGGTAAAGTAGTATCACTTTACCATTGATATTTTTATTCCAAAGACTTATTTTTATGTTTAAAGTTTAGGGATAAAAACTTTGTTATGTTTTTACGTTATTTCGTCCAGTCGTAATGATAATTAGACATGGTAATGATAAACTTGTTGTTAAATATTAATGTTCAATTGTAAAGATTTAACGTTAATATGTTTAGAAGATTGCGTGGAAAAGTATGAATAGGTTACGTTTGTACGCAATGGTAGTTACTTTACTGTTGTTTAAGTGTGGAACATTGTTAATGTTAACTGTTTATTGAGCGCGGTAAGTTGTTTAAGTTTGTCGTTAATAACTTATTTTCCTTAGTTTATATGACGTATGTTAGCTTTAATTATGTAAAACAATGTACGTTAGCATATATTCGCTGTTAGTATATAAAAGAACATCATTTTTGTGGCTATGTTTATTTAGAAATGAATACTCGTAAATGTGACGTAAATCATTAGATCGAAAGATCAAAAGGTACATGGACAGGATGGGTAGGGAGGGGCAGGGAGGGAATGGGTGGTTTGATTTTACTGATTACTTGCTTTAAATTCGGGAAACTATTACACTTTACTATGATATTTAGTTCAAAGACCACTAATTTTTTATGTTATGTTTGGATAAACTTTGTCATTTTTATGTTATGTTTGGATAAAACTTGTTATGTTTGCATCTATTTTGCTGTGGATTATGATATTTATGTAAAATTAACATTGTTAATGTTAGAGACATGCTGGAGCCAAAGTGTGAGATAAGTTACGTTGAATGTTATGTTATTTACTTTACTGTTGTTAAGTATTGAAACTTTGTTTAACGTTGACGTTTATTACTGTTTTTACAGATGTTTAGGTTGTCTTTGTACAATAATTTTTTCTTATCATGTTACGCCATGTTAGTTTTATTGATGTGCAAACCTTATTATGTTAAAGTATATTCGTTGATCAGTATGATAATTAACCAATGTTGTGATAAATTTTTGCTAAATGTCACTGTGTCAGTGTAAGGTTAACGTTAATATGTTAGAGATATGCTTGAAAAAGTAAGAATAGGTTACGTTTTGCATGCAATGTTAGTTACTTTACTGGTGTTAAGCATGGAACTTTGTTAATGTTTAAGATGTGTTAGGTTTGTCATTGTGTATTATATTCTTTGTACATTATTTTCTTAGTTCATGTTACACCATGTTAGCTTTATTGATGTGGAAACCTTATTAAGTTAGAGTATATTCGTTGATCAGTATTGATAGTTAGGAGGGGCGCAATGTTGTGAAAAATTTTAGTTAAATTACAATGTTAATATAAATTAACATTTTTATGTTAGAGATATGCTTGACAAAGATGTGAATTAGGTACGTCCTTGTATGCTGTTTTATTTACTTTACTGTTGTTTAAGTGTGGAACTTTGTTAAGGCTTGTCAGTTTGTCGTTGTGTATTATATTCATAGTTCAGAAGATGCTAAAGTAAGCTTTATAATGTGAAAACTTTGCTGAACGTCAACACATATTATTGATCTTTGTATCAAGACTTGATTTATGTTATGTTTATCAAAATGATACTCGAAATGTGACTTTGAATCAATAGATCAATTAGATCAATAGATCAAGGATGACAGGAAGGTGGAGGGATGGTGTTTGATTTCTGATTTACTGATTTATTGGGGTATGTAAAACGTTACAATTTTAGCAAAAAATTTGACCTTAATCAATAGATCAATTAGATCACAGAAGATCAATAGATTCAATAGATCAATAGATCATGATTGGACATGAGGGTAGGTTGGGTGCTTGATTTACTGATTTACTGATTAGGTTATGTAAAACATGATAATTTTATACCATAAATTTGACCTAATCATAAGCTCAATAGATCAAAGTGATCAATAGATCATGAATTGGACAGGAGGGTAGGTTGGGTTGGCTTGATTTACTGATTTACTGATTTAGTGGTATGTAACATGACAATTTTAAGTTAATAATTTGACCTTAATAGATAGATAATAGCTCAATAGATGCAAATAGATTCAATAGAAATTCTAATAGATCAATAGATCAAATAGATCATGGATTGGACAGGAGGGTGGGTGGATGGTGGTTGATTTACTGATTACTGATTTAGGGTATTTGTAAAACATGACAATTTTAGTAAAAATTTTACCTTAATCAATAGATCAAAAGATCACGTAGATCAAAAGATCAATAGATCAATAGATCTGTAGATCACGAATGGGTAGGAGGTCGGGTGGCTTGAGTTTAACTGATTTTAGGGTATGTAAAACTGACAATTTTAGTAAAAATTTGACCCGTTAATCAACAATAGATCAAAGAATCAATAGATAAAGATCAATGATCATTAGATCATGAATTTGGACAGGAGGCTAGGTCGGGTGGCTTGATTTACTGATTTAGATTTAGGGAATGTAAAACGTTACAATTTTAGAAAAAATTGACCTTAATCAATAGATCAATAGTCAATAGATAATAGATCAATAGATCAATAGATCATGATTGGACAGGAGGGGAGGTTGGGTGCTTTGATTAACTGATTTACTGATTTAGGTTATGTAAAAACCATGATAATTTTAGTAAAAAATTTGACCTTAAACAATAGATCAATAGATCCAATTATCATATATGATCAATAGATAATAGATCATTGATTGGACAGGAGTGTAGGTTTGGTGGTTTGATTTACTGATTTACTGATTTAGGGTATGTAAAACATGACAATTTTAGTAAAAAATTTGACCTTAATCAATAGATCAATAGATCAATAGATCAAAAGATCAATAGATCAATAGATCAAGAATGGTCATGATTGGACAGGAGGGTGGGTGATGGTGGTTTGATTTACTGATTACTGATTTAAGGGTATGTAAAACATGAC
>JABUQX010051522.1:0-22500 GCA_015478945.1 Trachelipus rathkii | reverse complement strand
AGAGGAAGATTTGAATTTTGTGATTTCGAAGAAGATATTATGGTTATGTGGAACTCTCTCTCTCTCTCTCTCTCTCTCTCTCTCTCTCTCTCTCTCTCTCTCTCTCTCTCTCTCTCTCTCTCTAGATGAAGAAACTGTGTTTTTGAGACATTGAAAACTACCATGTTTTCTTTGTCCCATATAAAGATGCGAGAAATATTAGAGGCCAGATCATCCTACCCTGCGTTAATTACTGTTGAAAGTGTCGACTCTCAAGTTGTAATGAATAATGAAGGGTGGAGTCATCCGCATAGGAATTGACAGATGAAGTGATAGATAGAGGCTCATTAATGAATTGTAAAAAAGGTGTTGGAGATAGGACAGAACCTTGAGGAACACCATTATTAATAGATTTAAAAGATGAAGGGTCACCTTCTACAGCAGCTGCTATAGAACGACCGGAAAGGAAAGCAGAGAGAAGGATAATTATCTTAAGAGGGAAGTTTAGGAATCAAAACATTTTTTTGCCAATCTCTGTCGACATGTCTAACACCACTGCAAAAGATTCACCGAAATGCCGAATTGCAGAAGACAAAGATTTAAAAAAAAGAGAAAGAAGATCACTAGTAGAGCGCCCTCACGAAACCCATACCGGAGATCAGATTTCAGATTAGAAAAATTAAGGTGTCTCCAAATCTTCCTGATGAAGATAGATTCGAAAACTTTAGGTTGAACGGAGGTTAAAGGGATGGGAAGATAGCAAGAGGGCTGAGAGGGGTCCCCCCCTTTTCCGGCACAGATTGAATAAGTACAAGTTTTCAACAACATGGAAAGGTCGATGTGGAAAGACAAAGGAAAAATGGTTTACCAAGGCAGAATACCACCTCAGAAACACAAGTTTTAGGAACCACAGGAGGAATACTGCAAGGACCATACGCCTTCGTTGTATTAAGCTCAGAGAAGACAGGAGAAAACATGTTTAGAAGAAATTACGATGCTTTTTTTTTGCTATGAAAATTAATCAAACTAAAAGTTGATGCTAATGAACTGGCTCCACATTCTAGTCTTCTAAAGGTATTATGATTTCATAAGTTTCTTCCCAATTAATAATTTTAGCTCCATTTGAAAACCAATAGTTTAATTTTCGATTAATTATAGGGTAAAATGTTTAAAATTTATGAAATATTTTGATATATAGAGGTGTTTACCAAGTAGGTTTTGAAATATTTACCAGGCATTATCATCCCTCTGACAAAATTTCATATTTCGTTCACTAGACATTATTTTATTATTTTGGAAATAAAATAAAATGCACCTTGTAAAAGTCATCACCCCAGATTACTTAACTTAACCTACTTTGGAAAACACAGCAGTCTAATATATTTTTAATCCCATATTCCAAATAAGTCTATCTTTTCTAAAACTTACTAAAGAAAGTACAGAACCTCCTCATTAGGTTATATTAATGGCTATTACCTCATTGGGCAATAAATTTAATACTTTTCTTAAACTCACTGTTTCAAGCTTTCACTCTTTCGCTATTTTGGTGTCCAGTGGCTAGGAAAAATACAATCTCCCTTTTAAACTACCACAATTTGACCTTTAAAAGTCCCTTTGAGATACAAAACATAGTTGTGTAGTAATATCATTATAATGCTTTTTATGAACTAGCAGGAAAAAGTTTTCATATTTTAAATGTAAAGGACTTCATTAATATAAGACAAGAGAATGGTGGGATTAGTCCAAAACAATTTTGTAGAAAATTATTACACATACCGTAAAAGAGAATCCATTACGAATTAAACTTCATCAAAATGTATAATAATATATAGTATATATATAATAAATATAATGATATATAAGTATTATATATATATAATAGTATGATTAGAGATGTTGTTATGTTACTACCTAGAAGAAAGATAAAGTGATATAATATATATATATATATATAAATATTTATACATATATAATACAAAAATAGTTGTTATATATATCATTATATATCCTTTTTATGATAGCCCATTAAAAAAAAAAGCTAACAACACTAATATTATTAATATATAATATGAAAAGATAATATATGGAGAAATTAAACAGATAGCAAAACTCAAGCGCGAGCCTCGGAAGTCAGTAGAAATCCGTTCGGCCGAACCATAAAATTCAGTCGTACACCCCAAATATATACTATATGGTAATATGAAAAGATATAATATAAGAATATGCTAAACAAATAGCAATAATAATATTAATATAATAAAATAATATATATACTCTGGTAATAATCTTTATAACCTGATCAAATTGTAATGGTTTTTTGTAATCCCGCATGCTTTTCCGAGTTGCAAAGGACAAGAATCTGACTTCCATATAAATATATAATATATATATAAAAATAATAATATAGATATATAATAATTAAATATATATATAATATATATATATATATAATATAAATATAATTTAAAATTATATTACTATTTTTATGTTCCAACTATAATCTACTATTATATTCACGTACTTTTGATCGTGTTAATCAGCGAACGAACGCAGCTATAGACAACTCTGTACTGCCCTGCGCGTGATCACGTGATCATAGACAATTATTGAATACTTCAAACTCTTCGTAACAACAAACTGGCAATAATCTAAATAACGTCAACAGTAAACATTGCCCCACTCATCAAAATCTGTCCTTCAAGTTTTCAAAAAATGAAACGTCCAATGGGAAAATAACAAATATGCACAGAATTGCCCAAGTACTCAACCCACAATTCCAATGAGTGGGTGCAAATCATTCAAGATGAACATCAAAAAAAGAAGACTCGTAAGAAATATTTCCTACGCACTGCCAACTTGATTTAAATCAACCCTGTGACGAAATTGGTATCCAGCAGTGAAAAAGACTATTTCCGGTTAGGAAAAAATAAATGCTGTCATCCAGGATTGTTTCCATAGACATCAAGTTTTAGAACTTATCTAAAGATATAGACGAAACTGGAAGAGCCTCAACAGCACCCATTGATCAAATTATATCAGTACAATACAACGATCCATCATCTGCCCTGTAAGAACTCTCTCTTCGAGGGATACTTTTAAACCAAAAATCATTCCTTTCTGACAACTTTCGAAAGACCGATCATCCGGCGAATATCGAATATCGCTGCGATGCGATGGCGATATGCCGTCCACTGATTTACCGCTGGCCACCCAAACCCCGATGTGCTGACCCTCCGGATAAATTAATTTCAGGTAACAGGAATGTTATACTACTAACTTTTCATTTCCTATCTATTAACCATAATAATCTTTAACCACCAGCATGTAAAATAATGTTCAATGGAGAAATTTCGTCTTGTCTACATTACAGTTATAAATGTTCCACAATCTCTTGCGTTACTAGAGATTGGTGGTTTTCTATGTTTATCTTCTGCCCCTCTTGAAAAGGCCCAGCCGTGAAGTGTGTTGACTGGGTAAAAAAAAAAAAAAAAAAAAAAAAAAAAAAAAAAAAAAAAAAAAAAAAAAAAAAAAAATCCTAAGCGATAGAACATGAGGGTACTAATAGAGTTATTTTATCACAAAAACCAAGTAAGACCAAAATTTTCTAAAATTAGTTAATAAAAAATAATGTAATTTAAAATGTAAAGTTAATAACCAAATTGACAGCTCTGATCGTATTATATATATATATAATATATAATATATATATATAAATATATATATATATATATAATTATATTAGATATATATATATATATATATAATATATAATATATAAATATATAATTATCCGTATTATATATATATATGATATATATTATATAATAATTAATAATATATATATTTATATTATAATTATATAATATAATAATATATATAATATATATATTTATACGATGGAACGATTCAAAATCTGACTGTCTTGCGAGCGATCTAAAGAGGATCGGATACGATCTGATCGGATCTGATAAAAGGGTAAGATAGATGCGATCGGATGCGAGCGAATGTTTACTCTTTGAAGTTTAAATTAAAGTTATAATATATGTATAATATATATATTATATATTATATTTAGTATATAAGGTATATAATTAATTATTAATTATTAATATGGATATTATATATATATATAAGTATTATATATATAATATATATATGAGTACTATATATATATAATAATAATATTAATATATTATATATATAATATAATATATTATATATAATATAATAATATAATAATATATATATATATATAATAAATAATAAAATAATATATAAGAAAATATAATATTTATATAGAAAATAAATATTATTATTTATTTACACTGATTTATACACTCACGGGCAGAGCCCATTCAAGGAGGGTTTGCACGCCAAAATTCGTCCGCTACGCAAATTGATCGTGTTCAGTATTGAGGCATGGTTAGACGTTGCATAGCTTGTAGAAGGGTATAGATTGTAGATGGAAGTGCTGCGATCATGGTTAAACGAGAGGGAGAGTGGAAAGAATTCCACAAAAAGAGTTCAGAAAAGGAACACCGCAGCCGAACTAGCCTAAAGTTACCAATTCAACACAAAACTCGCGCAACACAGCACCCCTTGTACGAGGCGCCAAAGGCCGGTGACTATGTAAGTCTCGAACACCTGCGCTCGTTACCTATACAGATATAAAGTACCCAACATCGCGCCTCAAAGATAGAGGGCAAGTGAATCGGAAAGTACAGTTTATAAGCCTTTTTGCTTTGACTCGACCCTATCCAAAGGCGGTGAAACCAAGCCCCTAGATTATGAGAACAGTAACTCCATAACAAGTGCGATGAACCCTGTATATCTGAGAACGAGGAAGAGAAAAAAGTCTCGCACAAACAAACCCCAGTTCTTGAACCGCCCCTAGGCAACCGTTATGATGTGAGTTTTCCAAGACATTTTTTTTAGTAGAAGAGTTATTATTGTCAACCAGGAAAGAGTTGAATCCTCGAGGGAGCAGCAAGCATCAAGTGTCCGTCAAGTTGAATTTTAGAATTAGTTTAAAAATTGCAATTCACAAGTTGCGACCCCAATTGGAAATTCTAAATCCAATCAGCAGAATAGAATCAGGAAATTAAACGTAGAGCAAATCTAAAGTAAAGAGGAGCAAAATGAAATGATGAAGTGAAATCGAGCATCGCATATGAGTGGATAGAATTAGAATAAAAGTAAAATATTTCTATAAGATTCAGTACCGAACCGAGAATCACATCTATTGACAAAAAAAAAAAAACAATTCGCTCCATCAACCACAGCCGAATTATTGAAGCCTTGAAAGAAAGCTAACAAAAAGTAAGCAAAATAAGGAGAATTCCAAGGGGGAAGCTTGGAGAGCAGTGACTTTGCCATACCGGTCAAAATGCTTGATTTTCAATGTCGCCACACGCAAGTCCCCCCGTATCTATATGTAGCTGATAAACTCTATAAAATCGGTTAAAATTGGAATATATATCGCCAGTAACACTGAACGCCAAAGCGTACTGGGCGATCGAAAGAAGATAATGGTAAGATTCAGATGGTCTAATATGTAGAATTAAAAAAGGGTCATAAATCTTAGATAGAATACAAGATAGAGCTATAGGGCGATTAGAAGGATCAGAGGTGCTTCCTTTTTTCGGAATAGGGTGCATGTTCGTTCTTCCAACACTGAGGAAAGGCTAGTATGAGACATAGAGAATATTATTTTGAACGAGGCGGCTGGGTCACAATAACTATACCCTTCAATAACTCCGGAGGAACATCTCGGGCCACCCGCCTTCCTAATCGTCCATTAAGATCTCAGAAAGACCAAGCACCCGATTCCAAATGTAATCTCAGTGCAAGATACATAGACATCCTGAGAGAGAAGGAGAGTAGAGATATGACCAAATCGCCAGGTTGTAATTAAAGTGAAAATGGAGGCCGAAGAATTGGCCTTTTCAGTTGGGAGAGTTAGCAAACAGAGCCATCAGAGTCGAATAAGTAGGAGAAAGGATTATTTACATGAAGTTGTAAGAGTTTTTGCAATAGCCTTAGAAAGTATTCGCAGTATGAGAATCAAGAAGTTTACGCACTTTTCGTTGGTGAAAGCCCTTCTGCCTCGAAGAGATCCCTGCCGACGATTTTAATATATATATTATTATATATAATAATAATTAATATATATATATATATAAAATATATATGAAATATAAAATATATATATAATATATATATTATATATATGATATTATTATAATATATATTTTATATCTATATTATTTATTATTATTTATATATATATATATTTATATATTATTTATAGATATATAATAATATATATAATATAAATATAATATACTATATATATAATATATAATTATATATATATAAATAATTTATATATTATATACTATAAAATTAAATATATATTATATATATATATATACTATATATATATAGTATTATATATATATTATATATATAGATATAAATATATAATATTAATATAAAATAAATATATAATATATAAAAAATATTATTATTATATATATAAAAATATATATATAATATATATATATAAATATAAATATAATAAAATATATATATATGATATAATATATAATATAATATAGTATATATATATATATTATTTATATAATATATATTATATTATATAATAATACAGAAATCGAATTCAAAATATCAATACCCATAACCCCATGAAAAGACTGCCAAAAGGATATTTTTATACATGCATTAATCAAATTAGACAACATACCCAAACATCCTCAATTTCCAAAAGATGAGCCGAGCGGATTGGCCTTAAGTGAGGATGGATCTGTAGGCGGAATGTCAATTTAGTGCGGATGTTCCGCAAATGCAGATGCGGATGCGGATCCATTCCATTTCCACAATATAATAGATATATATATATATATATATATAACATATATGATATATATATTATAGTATAATAATATTTATATATAATTATATATATATATATATATATATTAATATAAAAGTTTAGATTAACGATAAATATCGTCGTATTCGATCGCAGTACGGCCAATTTTTGTGGTGATCGTAAGGTACGGTAGGTTAACTATGGCGATACTGGCCGATATCTTCTACTTTGGTGAAGATATTTATGAAGAAACTTTAGTTCAATAAATCTAGTTTCCGAATATATAAAAGGTCTTATAAAGGCAATCCTTAACTAGCGAAATCCCACAAGAATGGCACTCCGACGGGAACCACTCTAGATGCATTAAAGTAGCACAACCGAGGCAGCTGCCGCGTGACAGAAAAAAAATTCCCACAGAACATGGAAGCCGCCTTATCAGCAACCCCTGCAACAGCACTGATAGTGACCATAGGGCGTGTCAAAATTTTTTACTTCCTTTTCAAAAATAGGGCAAAAAGTGTTTTTCTAAGCGATCACAAGGAGGAATTACAAGAATGCAATTTACAATGGTTGCTTGTAAATACTACTTCAAAATTGTGAATATTCACATTCATGTAAAAATTCGCAGCAAACTGCTCTCTAAATGAAGCCCTTCTTAAACATTTTTTTACTGTAATTCTCTGCTCTAAGTAAAAAAATATACTAACTGATAACAGAGCTGTAAAAAAAATTTAATTCTACTCGTAAAAGTTTTTAAACTAGCAATACCAAATGCAGCTGAAGTTCTTTCTATTTACTTATTATCAATACAAATAGTGACATCTGTTCTTTTCCAGGCCAACGAATAGTTCTCCACTTGCAAAATCGAAAATTCAGACACCATGGCTATAAAGAGGAAACAGACTTAACTGTTAAGTAATTTTAATGAATCTTCGAGAAAGCTGCCTTCTGAACTCCCAAATCTACGTGATGTTCTAAGATTAAGGTCAAGAGAAGATTACAAAGGAAAGAATGACAAATCACTATCGAGCAGCTCTCTATCAATAAGATCTGTGAATCAACTAAGTGTTGAAAGTGGAGCTAGCCCAATTTTAAAAGTGGAACTACCAATTTTAAATTCGAAGTCCAGCCTAAGAGAATAGAAGAAAGTGGGAAAAGCAAAAACATATAACTGCACAAGAATACTTAATGTGAATAGAGGCTTTCATAGCAACTTAGACAACTCTGCATCCCCAAGTTGCAAAAGTGAAATTAAGCTATTCAGAATGAGGTCTGTCAGGTGTGCTGACGTAAACAAAGGCACATCTTCTCTCTTGTCTAGTAGTGATATGAAGATCCCTGTAAATAGAACTATCGTTATTAATATTCAAAGGGAGAATGTTGAATCTGTTGGACAGCATATTGGATATCACAAGACCAGGGAAGATAATACAACGGAGAAGTTTTAGCAAGAATATTGAATAAAATTAGAGGGCAGTTTCTGTAAGAAACGTTTGTTAAAGGAAGGAAGAATACCAATTTGCATCCAAAAGAAGTGTTTTCCTCCGACGAAAATGAAAGCCAACTGATGTTACATTTGATAATAGTCTGAAGATCCTTTGCAAATCCATGTGATGTTTGGTGTACCTTATACTTCAAGTACAAGTTAGTATGATACTACTTGGCAATCTTGCCATAACAAAGTATTAGGTATGTCGTCTACGTGTACAGCTGCCAATACAACAGCTGCATTTTTGGATGGTGGATTAATTTACTGAAAGGAGACAGGGATGTAGTTGATCACAATAAAGTAAAAAAGGGACAAGAAAAAGTCATTAAAAGCACTGATACGAATTAGGTCGATGCCCGGATAGGCAATATGAATTGATCTTTTTCAGACCGAAGCTCACTCCTATGCCGATTGATCATACCAATCATCTATTTCCATTTGAGAGATTAAAGAACCCTGCAGTTGCATAGCCAGTCCAAGCATCTTTGCCCATATACTATCCATAGAAACGACTTAACAAAAAGTAAACCTGCTGAATTGTTGTTGCTAACCATCTTGTGATTTCTTGAAGATAAACAACATTGAAAATAGTTTGCAGGCTATGTTTGGACAAACGAATGTTACACAACTGTTGGCGAAGGAGAAGTCAGCATTGGTGAGGCAAACTGAACGTAAACTCATCGGTTGTTTGTGCCTCTACTAAGAGCACTTTCGGCACTTTGTTCACAGAGTGGGATGGAAAAACTGTCTAACACAAGTGAGTGTAGATTGGCAATCATCTTTGAAACTGCAACAGAACCTAAAATCATATCCCTCATTTACCAAATATTCCTTTCCAGACCTTTGGTCCATTAATCACTGTTGCAAAGATCCTCTACAATCAAGGCTTATTGTTACAGGATAACTCACCATATAGACAGGTTCACTTCCCAACTGATCTGCAATATTAAAATTTGGTCCTGTAAGCCACTTTCAGTGGTTAACAACTGCAAAAAGGCATTTATCGCAGATGGTTTCACAACAGGCCTTATAAAGCCACACAAGTGACAGACGTTACACTACGCTGTGGAATCATTCGTTGCGTTACTATCGACCCTGAGCTGGTTCACAATCAAAGCGGTTTCTCTGTGAAGTAACCTCACCACATTCTTTATCAAAATGAAGTCTCCTAACAATCTCAGAATACAGATATTTCTTTATGCCTACATCCAGACGTGCGATCGTGGTCGCATTTGGTAGCTTCTGCTGATCAAATTCTTTATGCTCGGAAGACCAAAAGAAAGGAAAGCAACTGGTCAGTATACTATATGAGATAAAGGAAATGAAGATGAAGATGATGCCACCAGGCAGACCTATCTTTCGACCTAGGAAAGCAACGTGCAGTAAACAAATGCAACTCCCTTTGGAACTGAATAGACTGGCAAAAATGTATATGAACCTCCATTACTTGTAAACCAAAATACATTAAATAAAAAGTTATGAAGAGCAATGCAGCTCCAAAATGGCCATGCAAGGACAGTCATAGGAGTTGTGAAACAATAACAGAGGCTTCTGAAGATTTCATTAGAGGCCAGGAAGAAGAATGATGGCTAGGAATGAATCGAAGCAAATTGATGATTATTAAATGTTAATACTTTATGGTTACATTCATGTTTTCAATGTTTGATAATTGAGTCTAAATTAAAATTACAATGTTTTATTAATTAACCACTATATGAGCTAATTTCTTGGAGTTTATAAGTTATCCCCTTTTTCAAAAAATTAAAAATATATACATTAAATTCAGCGCAAATTTACCAAGGTAAAGGTTTATGAATAAGGAAAAACCCTTTAAATAGGATATTACACATCAAAAGACATTTTTGGAACCCCTCATTCACAAAAAAAAACAGCGAATTTATCTTTGAATTCTCAACTTGAAATGCCTAGTTTACTATCTCTAGATTCTCCTCTTTGCATGAATGTCCCATCAAAATTTAACCAAATAAACCCTCTCAAATGGAAGATTTTAAAATTAGATCAATCTAGATAAAAAATTTTACGCTTGCCATAAAACATTGAGGTTCTACAAAAAACATGGGATTGCCTGCCTACGATAAATTCCTTTCATGTGGTGGCTATAAAAATGGGGGCCAAGTTCCATATTATCACTGCTTGCAAAGCAAATATTTTATCAGCCCCTCCTCAATCAGTCCAAGCGACGAATTAGTTAGTGGGAAGTAATCACCCAATAAAAATCCCTCCGCCAGATACTATGAAGTTAATTTTTGCCATCAAATTGAGAATTTAATTGAGTAATAATGATACTAATCTTATCTAAAGGAGTAATTATTTATTATGTCAATGGTTTGAATAATAGCGTTTTTTTATTTTTGTCTTTCAGCTGATTAAATTGAGTCTCTTTTTTCATTAATTTTTACCTCCTATATTTAGATAGTTTAAAGAAGCAATACTAATATATGGTGTACAGGGAATCAATCCCTATTGCCTAGCATTAACACAAATTCTACTTATTACTGTTACTTTATACTACTTAATAAGTATCGTTACGTATCGGTATCGTTATCCACTATAAAAATAGAGTATCGGTATCCGTAACGGTATCGGCCTCTTTTCTGTTATCGGTACGGTGAAAATATAACTATTAAATATATATATATATATATAATATATATTTAATATAAATATATATATTATTATATATATAAAAATATATTATATAATATATAGTATAATATAAATACTTATATATATATAAGTATATTTATAAATTAATAAGGGGGATAAAGTTGAAGAAATGGAAATCTGGCAGGTAAGATAAATACATGAAAATGATCAAGACGGAGGCGAGATGGTATTGATTGGACTTGAAGTTGTAATAAAGCGTTAGGAGTACATCTCAAGGGATCGGAGAGAGCGGTAACTATACCCTTGTATAAGGTAAGGGAAAAATAGTGAACTGTAGACAATTATAGGTAATAATTGTTTATGAGTGTTGTAGAGGTATATCCCGTATTTGGTCTAAGATGTTCGAGTGACTGAGGGGACTGATTGGTGAAGAACAACAAGGTGCGTTTAGGAGTGTAAGAGGATGTGTGGAAAATCTTTACACTGAAACAAATGATGAGAAAATGAGGAGAAGAATAATAAATATATTAGGTTTATGGATTTACAACAGGTTAATAGATTAATAGGGAAGCTTATGGCAGTATTAGTGATATATGTGTGGTTGGTGGTAGAAAGTATATACAGTATATGACGATAGTGAACGTGTGAAGAATATGTGTCAATGAATATGGTTTAGTGAAAGCGGAGTGAACAGGTTGTTTTATGCTCCTTGGTTATTCAATTGTATATGATGTTATGAAAAGAATCGGATGGTGGGATGCAGGAAATGGTGTAGAATAGGAAAGAAGGGGAGTTGCCTACCTATTTATCGATGGATTTGGTTCTGGTGCGAATCTGAAGAAGATTGAGAGATTGGTGGAGAGATTGGCAGGGTATGAAAAGGAGGGGTTTAAAGTAAACGTAATAGAGAGGTTATGTTGTTAGTGAGACATCTCATGGGAGTTAATTTAGATGATTGATCACTGGACAGTTCTGATTTAAATATGTAGGTATGTGTTGGATAGAAGGAGATGATCAGAGTTTAGTAGGAAAGTGTGATGCAGGAAGGGCTTTGTGCAATAAATCGTGGTGAATTAAGACTAAGCTTGAAGTGCCATATTACATTAGGAGTACTTTTACCTGTTATTATGTATGAGACTATGGTCTGAAAATAAGAATATAGATCTAAAGTTCATTTTGTTCAGATGGACAATTTAGGCATGCTAAGGTTGAAAAAATTAATAAAGTGAGGAATGAACGAGTCGTGTGGTGTAAGAAAGGGTAAATGAGAGAATATAATGAACGTATGAGAGGTTGGCATTGGAAAGGATAAAAGTCGTGGGGTTAAAGCGATTATAGTGGAGTGTTGGGGAACCGACCAGCCTGAGACCTAAGGAGATAAGTGGATTGAGTCGGGAACGAATTGTTCGAAAGGAAGAAATGGTAGTGCCAGATGGCGAGAAATAAATGCCAAAAAATAGGAAAGAAAGGCGGGTTTGCTGTATGGGGCATGTTGTGCCAGCCTGGGCCGGGGAATAACCCTTACATTGACTATCTTACCATAAGTGGATGGTCCGTCGCGGTCCTCATGACTCCTAGGTGGATTTCCTGTCGTACGAGCTCTCACTAATTAAATGTTACAGAGGCGGTAAGGCTGGCTTCTTTCGACGTGTCATGTCTCCACTGCTTTCTTTCTCGAGCTTGTACAAGGGCACCTACCCCAATCTGGGCAAAGAGGAAGGTGAAAAAGAAGAAATAAATATATATATATATATTATAATAATACTAATAATATATAATAAATATAAATAATATATATATATAATATAATAATATATATATAGTATATATATATATATAATATATATAATATATAATATATATAATATATATATATATATATTAGATATATATTATATTATTATAATATATAATTATAATTGATATATAATAATAATAATAATATATGATGCGATTATGATATATATAATCCACTTTTTAGGTGTCAAGCTGGTTTTCAAAGGCAAATTTGACATTTTTTCCGGTCTTAAAATAGTGCGAATTTTTCAAAATACCGGCCGGAACCGGAATTACTAATTTGTGCTTGATAATTAAAAAAATTGCTGAAGGGATTTATTTACATAACCCATAAGCCATCTTAACAAAATTAATGTAACCTGTGTAGTATTCATACACAGTTTATTACAAACCTACAGTATTATTGAAATAAGTTTACTTCAAATATCTCAAAATATAGAATTATAAGATACCATTAAATACAAATTTAAAAATTCAAAAAATAATATATACAATTCTTTGTTGCTATTATATATATATATCAATATCTCGATTTATGTTTATGCATTTAATAAATAGTATATATATAATTATATAATATATTATATTAGAATATTATATATTATATATATTGCAATGGAAACATAGTCCACTTTTTTCAAAACTGGCTCGTAAGCTAGTGAGTACTTAAAGAAATAAATGACCTTTTTAACTATTTACTATCCATATATACAACAACATCCAATCAGCCTTAGATAACTTTTCGAATACTACTGATCTCAATTACTGTATGAAGTTGGTAACATCATCTCCTTCAAAATAAAATATTTTCTACTAAAATAAGAAATATTTTTGGTTAAAGAAGGGCAACAATCTATGAGCCCTGCTCTCATGATTGAAATAACTTGAACACTTATTGCAATAAAAATTTAATATTTCTGATGAATTGCCTGTGATAGGTCATTGATAGGCAATTTGGGGGAATAAATTCCTCAAGACTCACTTTTCTAACGCTCGATCTTCGCTATTTTAGGGTGTCCTGTGTTCTAGCACAAAACAGATCCTTACTATCCAAATTTTGACTTCCAAATATTCTCTTCGGTGATGATTTTCCATAGTATATAAGTGGCGTTGTAGTAAATGTTTTTGGTGACATCTGTTTATTTTCTGTGCAAATTTTTATTATTAATCAGGTGAAAACACTATAATAAAAAAAAAATCTTTTACGAATATTCATTTAAAACAATTTGGTGAGTTTTATATGACAAATCTTAAAATAATCGAATAAAAAAATTTTTTATCAAATCTGTTAATATAAAATTAATTAAATATATATAATTATATTATATATATATAAATTATATAATATATATATATATATATATATATAATATATATATATATATATAATATATATAGTATATATAAAAGATTATTAAAGTTATATAAAAATTAATTTTTTACATTTTTTATAGTTAATAGGAAATTCATTAAAAATTCCGATTCCGCCGGAATTCCGCTAATTTCGTGCAAAAACGATGACGATTTTATATGATAAGGGGCACCCTAATATATATATATTATATAACAAAATAATTATATTATAATATATAATATTATAATTAATACTATAATATATATAATAATATAATATATATATGATTACATTATATAATATAGTATAATATTTTAAGCTATATATAATATATATATATATAATAATATATATATATATAATATATAATATATAGTAATAACTATATATATATATATATATAATATTATAATAATATTATAATAATATATTATATATATATAATATATAGTATATAAATATAATATATATATACAATTATATATAATATATATTATATAAGGTACTTAATATTATATATATTATAAAAATAATAATATATATTAATATATATATAATAATAATATATAGGATAAAAAGTAACGGTATCGGTATCGATTATCGGCACCATTGTCAGTATCGGTATCGTACCTTCGTCTCCATCAGTACCGCCATCTCCGTCGGATCCACCATCTCCGTCAGCGCCGCCATCATATTCCGTAATATACATATAATATATATAATATATAATATCTATCTTTATCTTTACAAATATATATATACAAATGTCTTTAAGACTAGTATTTTTACCTATCAATATATTAGTTTATATATTATTATATAATAATATTATAATAATATAAATATATATATATATATTATTATATTAATTTAATATATATTTTCTTATACTAAAGATAAGCAATCTTTTCGATGTATAAAATATCAAAATCAATTCTGATCTTTTCTATTATAATATTTAATATATATATATATATATTATATATTAATATATAAAGGCATAGTCATAGATAATATATAATTATAATTATAATTATTGTTAAAGTTAAAGTTATAGGTAAAGTTATAGTTATAGTAATAATTAAAGTTAAAGTCACAGTCATAGCTATAGTTAGCTGTTAACAGTTGATAAAGTTTTACAGAGGATGGGTTACTAGGTGTGATTGATTTTATAAGGTATAACCCAATGGAAAATGGGGAAATTACTTTATTTTATATTTTTTTTATTGAGCTAAAAATGAATTTTGCCTTTACTCTTGATATTATACACGGGATTTTGGGGGCGGCATACACTCCTATATAGATAGCATACCACACACACACCAACGAAATATTTAGAGTTGGCCACTTGGAAAAAATTTCAATATATGTTAGATATATATATATATATTAAAATAAAATATATATATATTATATATATATTTAAAAAAAATAATAATATTGACAATAAAATATATAACAATATATAATGTATATATATATATAGCTATCTATTAGGTGAATTGAAGATATTTACCAACACAAACAAGACCTCATTAAAGACAACTTAAATTCCGCTCTCACTACCAACATAGAACCAAAACAAGTTAATTAACATATAAATCAAACCACCCACTATATAAAAACACAAAAATACTCAAAAAAGGAAAATAATTGATCATAAACCATTTCAACAAAAATAACTTCAACAAACAATTAGGTGAAAATAGGCTTGATTCATTACAAAATTCTATAACCAACACCTGGCAATACTTTAATCTTAAAAACTGAAACAACATCCAAGCATCACCATGGCACAGTTCCTTCCATTTCGTGACATAAATAGTGGCGCGGTTGCACGAAGGAGGTATACGAAAGCGTATACGAAAGCTCGAAGCTACCCTTAATTATAAAATGTAGTATTAATAAAAAAAGTTAAGGCCCCTGTCTATAGTAACACCAAATTAAAAAAAAAAATTTAACTTCACATAAGAAAAAGCATTATATATATAATATATATAGAATATATATATATATATAATATATAGATATAAATATAATATTATATATAATATATATATATATATAGATATATATAATTATTATATATAAATATATTATAAATTTAAATAATCCGATCCTTGCATATTCGGTGAGTGTGTGTGGTATCACCGTATACTCTATAGAGTGTATGCCGCCCCCAAAATCCCGTGTATAATATCAAGAGTAAAGGCAAAAATTCATTTTAGCTCAGTAAATAAAAAATAAAATAAAGTAATTTCACCATCCCCCATATTACACCTTAAAAAAATCAAAATCACACCAAGGACCAAAAATCCTCTATAAATAAAAACCTGCTTAAAAGGAGTAATAACTTATTATATATATATATATAATATAATATATATATAATATAATATTATAAATATATATATAATATATATATATATATAGATATATATTAATAAATATGAAATATATACTATAATATATATAATATATGAATATATAATTATTATATATAAATATAATATAATATATATATATATATATTATATATATATATTATATATATTATATATATATATATATATTTATATATATACTATATATATATACTATGATTATATGCTTCGACTAAGGTTTCTGCACTATTCGAAAATATTTCATACATCGAAATAATTTTCAACCTAAAAAATATTCTGACAAAAAATATACCCAGGATTGCTCGTTTCTGCACTATTTCAACAATTGTTACTCGTCTTCTGGCAATATAATTTTCACCCAAAAAAATATTTGAAATTCATGACCCAGGATCCGCTTCGACTCCGGCTCCGGCTCTGCTCCCGTAACCGACTCCGGTCCGCTCCATGTTTCTGCACTGTTTGAAAAATTGTTCAGTACTTTCTGGAAATAAATTTTTCACTTTCAAAAAGTATTTCTGAAAAAAAAAATTATGCCCAAGATCCGGCTCCGGCTCCGTCCACGTCTCCGTTCTCCGGCTCCGATTATGGTTCGCCTATTTGAAATGTTCAGCACGTTTTCGGACATCAATTTTTCACTGGAAAAATATTTCTTGACAAAAAAATTATTTCCGTCCGGCTCCGGACTCCGGATCGACTAAGGTGTTCCGCACAATATGAAAATTGTTCAGCAATTAAATTAAGATTGATGTTCCATTAAAATATTTTTTGAAAAATTTATACCTAGGATCCGGCTCCTTCTTCGGCTACGGCTCCGGCTCCGGCTCCGACCCCGAATAAGGTTTCTGAACTATTTGGAAAATTTATTGTTCTTAATTTCTGTAAATAAATAATTATCTAAAAATATTCTTAAAAAAATTTATACTAGGGCGGTTCCGGCTTCGATCCGGTCCGGAGCCGACCTGTAATTTCTGCACATTAAAAACGTTCGCACATCTTCTCATAAATTTTTTCACCTAAAAAAATTCTTGAAAAAATATATCCCAGGATCCAAGCCCGCACCCGACTAAGGTCTTCTGCACTATTGAAAATTGTTTAACAAGCCTTCTGGCAATAAATTTTTCACTTAAGAAAATATTTTTTGAAAAAAAATCACACCCAGGATCCGGCTTCGACTCCGACTCCGGATCCCGCTCCAGATCTGATTCCGGATCCGACAAATAATTACACCATAACATATAAAAAATATAGTTTATACGAACTTTAATTACCATTTTAAATTAAAAAAATTATTTTAGGGAAAAAATTATAATCAAGATCCAGCTCGTTTCCGGCTTCAGATCCGGTTCCGGATCCGACTAAGGTTTCTGCACTATTTGAAAAATGTTTAGCACGTCTTCTTGGGATAAATTTTTCATCCAAAAAAATGATTTCTTGAAAAAAAATTACACCCAGGATCCGGTTTCGGCTCCTACTTCGACTCCGACTTCCGTCTCTGGCTCCGGCTCCGTCTTCGATTCCATTTATGACGGTAAAAACAGAAGAATGGGCTGGAGGTTGGGAAAAGAAAAAAAAAATCAGTGTTGGAGGTTGGGAAAATGGAAAAAAAAAAAAGATTTTCTATATTGTAAATAAAACATTTTTTTTAACCTGAACCTGGAATTTCAATTGACTGGAAGTGAAATATTTTTGTTCCACACCTCTCTAAATAAATTTCTGTCTCTATAAAACCATTTAAAAATTTTAAAAAATAATTACAAAAAAATGTAGAGGATGGAATTTTCTAATAATTCAAGTATTTAAAAAAAAAATGTGAAAAATTTGATTTTGCTTTCAAAAAGTAGGAGGGGGTCAAGGGATGAAGGCTCCCCTTCATTTTTATAAGCAAAAATGCAACATCAATGGTTAGCTAAATTGTTTAACTGAAACCCCAGAATGCCTTTCTAAATATGCGAAAAAAACTATTACTTTTTTCTTTTTCTTTTTTTTTCAATAATAATTTTAACTTTCTTTTTACATCATATCGTGAAAAAAAGTTGTATTAACATAACAAAATTTTATCAGTATTTAACCAATTTAAGTAATATTCCATCTATTCACCATTTTTCTAATATATATATATAATATATAATATATAATATATATATTATTAATATATATATATATATATATAATATTATATAATATATATATAATATATATAATATAAATAAATGAAGAAATAATAACCTTTATAAATATATATATATATATATATAAATTATATATAAATATATATATAGTATATTAGTAATATTATATGATCATAGATAAATATAATAATAAATAAGATAATATAATATATATAATTTATATACCGTATATATATATATAACATTTATTTGTATATATATATATAATAATAATATATATATATAATATATATATATAATATATAATATAACATATATATATCAATATTATAATATAATATAACCGCTGTGTTAAGGAATGGTTTATTTTTATATTTTTTAGAATTGTTAAACCAGATCGTTAAGAAATAACATTTATATTAATTTAAGTGATAAACGAATGCATGTGACACGAACATTTGTCTTGTCTACGGGGGAGGATCCCCCGCCCCCGTACATTCTGACCCGTGAGTGCTGGAAAATAAAATATTGCTTCAACATCATAATTCATAGAAGACTATAAAAATTTATGAAAAAAAGCATCTGGCAGTAAATAAGATATACACATATAAAATTTGGAGGATTCATAACTATTTTCAAGGTCATTTTTTGAACATTTTTTAACATTATTTTTTGTTTAATTCATATTTCATATCAAGTTTTATGAAAATCGGCTGAAATCGCTTTAATTCATAAATACGTCCATAGAAAAATGTTATAAATATGAAATTTGGAGGCCAATTTTTTCATATTTAGCATTTTTGTAAGCAATCTTTTACCACTCAAAATTAATAAATACTCCATTTCATAACTATACAGTAAAAAAAAATAAAATTAAATAAAAGTAACCCATTCCCCTAACAAAAAAGGCATCATATAATATATATATATAATATTATATATTATATATATTAATATATATATATATATATATATCATATATTATATATTATATATATAATAAATAAATATAAAAATATATATATATATTATGGTGTGGGTAATATATATATAATATATATTGAGAGAGGAGAGAGAGTATATATATATATATATAATAATGAATATATAATTATATAATATAGATATTATCAGTGGTACCTGAAGAAAACACCTGGTAGTGCAGAGGTTATATAATATTATATATATATTATTATATATATAATATATATATAATATATATATATATAATTATATAATTATAACTATATTATATTAATATAATAATATAATATATATATATAATTATATAGCTATAAAAAACATCGTAAAACACATTAATGTAGCCCATCTTAAAAAATATTATTTGTTTAAAAGCTTGTTTAATTTTTACCAAATACTTAATTTAAAATCACATTCCAATTGAGTAATTTCTAGCCCTATCATTTTTTTAAAAAAACGTCTGTGGTTTTATAGATAAGTTGTTAAAGCGTTTTTTCTTTTAATAAAAATCTACACTTACTCATTAATTCATTATTCAATATTTATATAAACTAATACCACTTAAATAAAGTTTTATAAGATTAATATTCCAATATCAGAACAATCAGACACATCCGATACAAAAATTTCAAAACAAACTACACAACCACACATTTCGTACATACGTTACTGAAGAGAACTAAAGGTTCAATATATTTCGATAATATGAGGTACAAACAGCCCCTCCCTTATATAGTTGATGTAAAAAATGACGCATTTCTCCGCACGGGCAAAGAATTTTACTTCAAATCAGAGGTAGGAACGAGAATTCTAAATGAATTTCAATTTATTATTTAATAGCTATTATTATTATTGTGTTGTTTTTCTTTTAATTTTTATTCCATAAAGCCGTTTTTTTTAAACTTTATAAAATAATTTAATAATTAATAACTTTTACAATTTAATTTCAATTATTAAAACCTAAAAAATATGGTAGTTATCCTACCCGTCCTAAACCTAGCTATATAGTGCTGTGCTTACCCCTGATATATTATATATAGTATATATAAATATATATTATAAATAATATATATAATAATATATACTAATATATATATATATAATATATTATAATAATAATAAATAGAAAAATATATATATATATTAATATATATATATAAATGTATATATAATATATATATATATAATAAGAATATATAATATATATATAAATATAATAATAATATATTATATATAAATATATATATTAGTTGTAAATATTGCAATAAGCGCATTTATAATTAGAATTTAAATAAGGAACATAAGGGGAAGGAAAGAATAACTGCCTTCTCCGGATTGAACCACCGCATGTTGCGAAATGAGGACAATATCTGCGATGCTAAGACAAGCCCATATAAAGCATCAGAGCAATTGTCTCATTCGGCACAATGCGTGGTTCAATCCCCGAGAATGCCAGTATTTACATTTACCCTTCCCACTTAAATTTCTTTATTTAACATAGTAAGTATAATTATAATAATATAATATAATATAATTATAAATATATATATATATTATAATATATATATATATATATATACATATATATAATAATAATATTATGTATATATATAATATATAAAAATAATATAATATAAAATTATAATTATATAATTATATAATATATATATATATATATATATATTATTAATATAATTATATATGATATAAATATATAAAATATAAATATATATATATATTATTTAATATATCGTAGTTAATTATTAACCTGATAATTGCCATATCCTAAGTGATCACAGGGGCACCGGCACTCCCTTAGGTGTCTCTCCAAATCGGGAGGTAAAGTACCTAACGATTCTCGTGATCCTCTTAAATCTCTCCATTCTCGAAAATCTTTGAGGTTGCAGTGGCTGGCATGATGGCTCGAAAGTGCTTGAGGAATATGCAAAGTTCTATCTCCACAATCCTGGTCTGATCCATCTGATAGTACCTCAGCATGAAATCCTTCTGCACTTCCACTGATTTGATAAACGTCTGAAGGAACAGAAGGGAGAGACTCTCTACTAATTAGTCGGCCATCTGCCCCCGTTCGTAAATTATATCTAACTGGAAGGTCGCTTGGAGACCGATGAAAACATATACCCTGGGAACCAAAATCACATGGGGAGTCTCGTTTCGGGCACTCTGAGCAAATATCTACGTTTGGGCATCTTTCCTTCCCTTCATTCAAAACTGGAAAAGGAAGGCATTCTTGTTCCAAAGTAAATTCTGTGCCAAAATTTATTTGAGAAAGTCTTTTTGAGCCAACAATGAATCCAATGAGCAATCACGTTAAGTATTTGTAAAAGAATACTCTTGAATTTCTGACTGCCGAGTTTTACTCCCGGTAGCTTTCACCACAGGTGTCAAAGCAATCGCAGCACTTTTAACAAAGTCGCGCCGAGTCTTAGGAGGGCCTAAGCCATGTTCTAAGTGAGTTCTGGGAGTTAAATCATCATTAAAGCCACTAAATGATTGTTGTTGTTGTAGTTGTTGTTGTTGTTGTTGTTGTTGTTGTTGTTGTTGTTGTTGTTGTTGGTGTTGTTGGTGTTGTTGTTGTTGCTGTTGTTGTTGTTGTTGTTTTGATTCAACTCCCCTTAAAACGTATGAACCATCACGACCTAAATTAATTTGCACATCACCATTAACTTTTGACCACTCCATTGCAGTAAAAAACAAAACTTGCAAAAAGTATAACTATAAAAAAATATTTATTATCACTAATTACTGTAGTGATGGCAACTTTTATTACGGCAGGGCAGCGAGGTCAGTCTCGGCATGATCTTTTTCTCTATTTTACATAT
>JABUQX010051521.1:30000-38851 GCA_015478945.1 Trachelipus rathkii | reverse complement strand
AAGGTAGCTAATTAGGTTCATACAATACTCGAATATGTTCCCCAGCTTTTCTCAGAATCATAGCAACAGGTTAAAACCGCACATCTTCACCTAACAAAATCCCTCAACAAACGGGACCAATCTATCAAAGAACCCAACATCTGAAACTTTACGAAATTAACACCATCTTCATTCAAAGTGTCACTCGTTTTGAGTATAACATCACTTGAACAATGAATAAGCAAAGACATTAGCAAAATTCTAGCGGCAAACCTAACATTACCCAACAAAAACTTAATCTAGGCTCACCACGTTGTTTCTAAACACATCATCACAAGTTAACACAGTAATATCTTACAAAAAAACTCATCATTTCGTCTAACAAAATCAGTGTGTTAATTTTCACATTGTCATATAATATTCAACATAACGTACCTAACTTACGAATTAACAGTTTTCATTAACCAAGAGTGTCTAAAGCAACACATAACCTTCCGAGAGAAAACCAGGGGGATGTGGCTCCTTGTTTGTAACACCCCTACGCTTTCATGAGGTAACATGAAATATTTTTTATCCTTACCCTATTTTAGACTCCGCCCCAAATTTCAGAAATTCATTTCAAAACTGTTAGATTAAGCAATAAGCGCCTCATACAGAGGCGATTTGATAGCACTGTAAGCACTGTTAGCACTACTTTGGATCACCCCAGAGAGATGCACGAAGACCCATCTCGGGGTACCCTGAAGAGGGTGTAAGCGGTAAGGGCGACCACATCCCTTTGGGCTGAAGCCCTTATGTAACAGGTAAATACGTATTATCTAACAAAATCCCCTTAACAAAGTGATCAAGCTATCAAAGATACCAGCATCTCGATCTATGATTTGACACTATCTGTCATCAAAGTGTCACACGTTTCGAGTATAACATCATGTGAACTATGAATAAACGTTAACATTGTAGCAAAATTCTCGGGCAAAACCTGACATTAATCAACAAAAACTTAACCTAGGCTCACGTTTCTAACACATCATCGTCAGGTAACATAGTAATATCTTACAAAAACTCACATTTCTCTAACCAAATCAGTTGTTAATTTCCCACCCTGTCATAGTAAGATTTTTAACATAACGTAGAACCTAAACTTACGAAATCAAACAGGTTCTTAACAAGGATATCTAAAGCAACACACCACCTCCCGAGAGAAAAACCCTAGGAGGGATGCGCCCCCCTGAAAGGATGTGAAATCGGGAGAGGAGGGGGATCACCCGCGACAGGGGTTGTAAGCGGGCCCTGTGAGGCCTCCAGCCCGAGGGCTTTTGAGGCCTTTTGCGGCCCTTTTACCCCCTTCCTTCGGAGGGGGGGGTAATATTCCGGCTTTACACCCCTTCGGGGAGTTCCCCCCCGTGGCTCAAGGATTTCACCCATCCTTTTCCTTTCAGCCGGGGCGCATCCCTCCTGGGTTTTTTCTCTCGGGAGGTGGTGTGGTTGCTTTAGGATACTCTTTGGTTTAATGAAAACGACCTGTTTATCGAATTAGGGTACGTTATGTTAAATATTACTATGACAGGGTTGAAATTAAACACTGATTTGGTTTTAGGAAAATGATGAAGTTTTGTCAAGATATTACTGTGTACCTGACGATGATGTGTTTAGAAACGTGAGCCTAGTGGTTAGTTTTTGTTTGAGTATGTCAGGGTTTGCCCGGAGAATTTTGCAATTGTCTCACAGCGTTTATTCATAGTTTTCAAATGAATGTATACTACGGAAGTGTGACACTTTGGATGAGGATAGTTGTCCAAATCACTAGAATTCGAGAGAGATGCTGGTATCCTTTGAATAGATTTGATCACTTGTTAAGGGATTTTGTTAGATAGTACGTCTTTACCTGTTACATAAGGGCTCAGGCCCAAAGGGATGTGTCCCTTACCGCTCTTTACACCCTTTCTTCAGTGGTACCCCGAGATGGTGTTTCTTCGTGCATCTCTCTGGGGTGATCTCAAAGTAGTGCTTACAGTGCTTACAGTGCCTATTCAAATCGCCTCTGTATTGAGGCGCTGTGCTTAATCTAACCCCAGTTTTGAAATGATTATTGGTTCTGAAGGGTGCGGAGTCTAAAATGGTAAATAGGATAAAAAATATTTCATGTTACCTCATGAAAGCCTTAGGTTTACAAGGAGCACATCCCCCTGGGTTTTTTCCTCTCGGAAGGTTATGTGTTGCTTTTAGACACTCTTGATTAATGAAAACTGTTTATTCGTAAGTTAGAGTACGTTATGTTAATATTACTTGAGCAATGTGAAAATAACACTGATTGGTTAGAGAAATGATGAGTTTTTGTAAGATATTACTGTGTTAACTGACGATGATTGTGGTTAAGGAAACCGTGAGCCTAGATTAAGTTTTTGTTGGGTAATTTAGGTTGGCCCATAGGGAATTTTGTAATGGCCTTTTGCTTCATTCACTTGTTTCAAGTGAAGTTATTACTCAAAACGAGTGACACTTTGATGAAGATGGTGTTAATTCGTAGTTCCAGATGTTTGTTATCTTTGATAGATGGTCACTTTGTTAAGGGTTTACCTGTTGTTAGATGATGCGGTTTTTAACCTGCGTTGCCTGATATGCGAGAAAAGTTTGGGAACATATCGAGTATTTGTATGAACCTTGATTAGCTACTTCCTTTGATAAGTAGGGAATTTTCAGGATGTAGCTGATTATCATTACGCGGAGATATTGTTAAGTTTGGCCTTTGGTACATTATATTCTTTTAGTTGAGTAGAATTGGTTAGCTTATTGATTGTGCATAAAGCTTTTGTTTTTTAAGCATAATTTCGATCGTTAGTATATAAAGAACTTATTTTTGTGTTTGGTTTGGAAATTAAACTTTGTTAGTTACAATTATTCGATTGGTCTGTTTATGGATAATTGGACAAGTTATGTGGATAAAATCCATGGTTAAATATTACTTATGTCTAATGTAAAAATTACCGTTAATATTGGGTTTAAAATAAAAGGGGAGATATGCTGTGGAAAAAAAGTGTGAATAGTTACGTGTTTTGCGTTTGCAATGTTTAGTTATTTACAGGTTGTTAAGTGTTGGAGCTTTGCTAATGTAACACTTTAGTTCGTCTTAGTTGTGTTAGTTTGTCGTTGTACACCATTTTCTTTTCTTAGTTCATATGACGCTATGTTAGCTCTATATTAATTGAAAACCTTTATTAGTTAGCATTATATTCGGTGGTCTAGGTTATATTAAAGAACTCATTTTACACCTAGTTCATCCAAAATGATGATACTCTCTAAAATGCTACCAATTCAGTTGTTGTTAATATTGTTAAAAATTAACGATTGTGATAGTTAGAGATATGCTTGAAAAAATGTTGATAGGTTACGTTTTGCTACGCTGTGTTAGTACTTTTACTGCTCGTTTAATGATGTGGAACTTGGTAGTTAATGTTAGGTTGTTTATTCGTGATAGATTTCGTCGGTTGTACATTATTTCTTAGTCCACATGATTTTGCTAGTGTTAGCTTTATTTAATATGAAAAACCAATGTACGTTAGCAATATATTCTGTTGAGTTGGTATATAAAGAACTTGTTTTTATGGATATTATTGTGTTGTTGTTGTTGTTGTTGTTGTTGTTGTTGTTCTAACATAAATTATACCCCTTTGAGATTGATATGTTCAAGTGTGAAAGCGTTGTTAACAAAACAAGAATCAATGGTATTACGTACATGTTTTCGAAAATGAAACCAAACAGGACTCATAGTATTGCACATTGTTTCGAGAAAGAGGATGAGTGTTGAGCAATTCTCGAATGTATCTGATAGCTCTAGTGATACAGGGAAAACAAATAACATATATATATAATATATATTCGATATATATATATATATTAATATATTATTATAAAAATATATTATATATATATAATATATATATAAATAAATATCTATATATTATATATATATAAATATTAATATATATATAAATAAACATTATATTAACAAATAAATTATAAGAAAAAAAAACAATTTTATGTAACATCTTATATGAGTATGTTGTTTAAAAACAGCTTAACATTAATAAAAAAATACAATCGTATTATATTATATTAAAAAATATTTTAATAAGATGAGTCGTTTTTTAAAGAGGTTAACATTTAACATACAAGGTCGTGAGCATTCGAATTTGTATTGGCTGTCTAAACTGTCCAAGACCATTTCATGTTTGTGTATAGGGTATAAATATCTCCGCGTGCTGTATCTGTTGCAAAGATTGTTCTTTGTACCCTGTGTATTTTCAACTCTTTTTCATTAAGGAAGGGAAATTTTTCAAGGTGTTGAGCCGCCTCGATAACTGGTCTGTTTCCTGTGATTTCGCGAACACATTGTGCGGCCATCGGTACTCCATAGGTTTATAGAGTATACCACTGCGAGAGTTAATAAGTTCGTCCAGTAAATCAACTTCAATCAACCTTTTAGATTATTTCTTTGCGTGCATTCCTGAAATTAAACGCTTCTGTGTAAATATTTCTTTACCACTTACACAACACCAAAAGCTGTGGGGCCGGAAATATCTCCGTTGAATTAGGGTCTTGCCACCACATACGTAAATCAAGGGATTCAATATTGTTATGTAGTGAAAAAACAAGAGTTAATCTTTTTGAGTCACATTCTTCGCCGCCATTGATCGCAACTCCCCACGAATTTGTCACTGATGAAGAAATGTACTTTTCATTTATCCAAGTATTAACTTCTTCGAACACCCGACTTAATTCTTCACAGGATAGGAATAACATGGTCTGTTATGGGTGTAAGATGAATCGGAACATGCAAAGTAACGTTCTCCATTTGTCTTACGACGGAAAGTTAAGTTAAGAAAAACTTTTGGATGCGATATCTTCCATGTTACAATATCGTTTACAAATTTATTATTCACAAGAGAAACCATTTTTATAGTTTTAAAGTCAGACAAGCAACTGATGAAGAGCTTCATTTGTCGCTCTTTTAAGAAGAATGTAATCCTCTCTCTCTCACAATAACGAAGGATGATGTAACAAACCAGTATTACAATGCAACCCTTAAACGACACCCTAACAAGAAGGATGAGAGCGTTGGGGGCTATAACTATTGCCCGTAATGTTTTACTTTTTTTCTTTCTCCCCCCTAATGGCGTTCACTTGGTAAGTATGTAATTACTGTGGTTAATGGGAATCTCTTTTTAACGTTGACCGTTTATTCCTCGCTTAAGATGTGCTAGGTTTGTCGTGTACAGTTATTTTCTTAAGTTCATATATTCATAGTTCAGATGAAACTAAGTAAGCTTTATTAATGCGAAAACTTTGTACAGCAACTTCAACATAATATTTCGTTGATCAGTGTATAAAAAAACTTGATTTTATGTTATGTGTTACGCCCAAAAAAAAAAATTGATACCTCAAAATGTGAACCTTAATTCAATAGGCTCAATAGATCAACAGATGGCAGGAGCGGAGGTTGATGTTTGGCTGATTGGTGTGGTTTATTTAAGAGTTGAATTTACTGCTTTAGGTAGGTATTGTAAAACGTAAAATAAAAAAAAATTTGTAAAGTTATAAAACATAAAAAAAGAATAAGAAATTTTATTTATTTTATTTTATTTTATGTTTATATTTCTTGTGGTCTGAAACCATTATTTTTTTCGAAAATCTACGACCCCAATAACATATTTATAAGGAACACAACAATTGTTATCATTACACAAGATATTATAACAACTCAAGCACCGCACCGGAACCAGCACCGGTGCATCTGTCAACTCAAAGTTTTTCCTACTCCTCCCTCAATTTCTTCTTCACCTTCCTCATTTCTTTTTCCCTTTCTGCATTCCCCCTCTTCCCTTCTTTCTTTCCCTTCTTTGTTTTTTGTTTTTTTTTTTTTTTGCACTCTGTGCTGCTCTTTTTTTTTTTTTCAGTCGGGACCCCCCTAATGGGGGTCCTAGACACCCTATAAGGAGCTTTAACCATCAAATCTCGAAACTCTACGTATCTCGATATAACCATCAAAGGCACACAAATACTGTTGTTATACGACTGTTTATTAACTCGTCAGCACCGCATTGGCTCCAGCACCAGTGCCGGAGCCAACTCCTCAGATTCACATATCAAGTATTTTTAGAGAATTTCAACTCTGAATCCTCTCACCAAATTTCAGCCAATTACGAACACCTCGATTTTTTAATGGGGGTGGGGTCCCCTTCAGGGGACCCTGTGGCGGATGTAACTTTCGTATACAACAAGGTTACCTCCCCATCTAACACCCCTCCAAATTTTAACCAGATACGATAACCCTAACCCTTGTAGATGTATATTGAACTCGGAAACCGGATGCGAAGAAGAAACCATGGTGGAAATAATAAACAAAAATAATAGATAAAAATAATAATATAAAAATTAATAATAATAATTAATAAAATAATATAATAATAATAATAATAAAATAATAATTCAATAAATAATAAAAAACAACCTGAGGATGAGTCGGAATCGGGGCGCTACGGCGCGGTGCGGTCGGTGCGGGACGGTGCGCGGGCGGAGATGGACCGAGGGTGAGCTGAAGTCGGCCGAAATTGAGATCCACTCCGTGATTCTCAATTTCTTCGGCGGACGCTACGGCGCGGTCCGCTGCGGAGCGCTACGGCGCGGGCGGTTTTGCGGTGCGGATCGCGTTTGCGGGCGCCAGGACGAGGTTACCATGCAGTGCGACTCGGAGTTCGCAGAAGCAGGCGCAGAAGGGTTTAAAACACACAACTCAGAAGTGTTTCCTGCGGAAACACTTCTTCGACCTATATAATTAATCTAATAATATAATGTGTTTGTGTATGCGCACGGTTGCTCAGCATGTGTCTGTCGGTCAAAACAGACCTTTCGGTCTGTTGACCCCAAATTGCTCGTCGCCCAAAACGCCGATTAGGCTTAAACTCATCCTGCTCAGAAGACGCTCACAAGGGCGTAAGCGCAAATATCGGCGCCACCCTCGGGGACCACCCTCTATATACATCCACAGACTTGAAAATACACGGATTCGTCACTTACCCCATATATACATTTATATTCCAAGTTTGAAGCAAATATCTCTATTCCTTCATATCGAAAAGGCTTGGTCTCGCTCAAAACCGGACCATCCTTATATATATATATATCATATATATATATATATACTATATATAATATATAATCTAGTATATATATATTATATATATATATATATAATTATATATATATATATAATATATTATATATATTATATATATATATTATTATAGTTATTATATATATACTATAATATTATATATATATATATATATATATATATAATATATATCAGTGTTCTAAAGCTGAGATCATGTAACTCGAGAACGGCAGCACCTAACAATAAAAACAAAATTATATATTTGGAATCAGTTCAGCGAAAAATTCTGGGGGTTTTTAATTTTTTTTTTTATTCGTCGGAAATATTTAAAAAAAAAAAATTTTCCCCCATTTGCGAGCTCCGACGGGACAGAAGTCCCCCCCGTCGTCCACGGGAGGCCGAGAGACCCGGACTCCTGCCTCTTTGCGGTTTACCCTACTTTGGTATTCCTTTAGTTAAAATAATACCAAAGTGTAAAGGAAGTTAAAAATTATTTATTTTTTTTTTTTTTTTAACTCTTAAGGAATACCATTAGGGATAAACAGCAAAGATGGCAGGAGTCGGGTCTCTCCGGCCTCCCGGTGGGACGCAGGGAAAACTTCGTTCTCCCCTCTGTTCCCCCGTCGGCTCGAGCCACCCTAAATGGGGGTAAATATTTATTAAAAATAATATTTCCATCGAATAAAAAAAAAAAAAAAAAAAAAAAAAAAAAAAAAAAAAAAAAAAATTTTAAAAAAGCCTCCTCTAAAATTTTCCACTGATTCCAAATATATAAATTTGTTTTACTGTAGGTGATGCCGTTCTCGAGGTACATGATGTCAGTTTTAGACATCCTGACCATATATATATATATATTATATAATAATATTTATATATATATTATATTATATATATATATCTATATATATATATATATTATATATATAATATATATATATATATTATATTTATTTAAATTTTTATTAAAATTATATATATATATATGGGTCATGTCTTTTATTGTTGTCCATATCCATATGCATATCGATTGCATGGATTCGAACACATGAAAAAATCAAAATAAAACTAAATTGTAATAAAAGAGCTTCACACCTTTAAAAATATTTTTTTTAAAAAAGTTTAAATCTATGGCTACCTTAACGTAACTTTAAAATAACCTACTTAACGTAACCAAACTTATATTTATTATATAAGTGATTTCAATTTCCATTGTTTCAATAAACAACAAAACATGCTATATTAAAGTTATATAAATATTTAGGAAAAAAGTTCAAGCTCTTCTCACTATGCGCTCGCCGTTCTACATTTTGTTAGATAACGTAACTTATGAAAAAAAATTGACTTAAATATCAAGCATCCCTTTCTTGCTTCTCTTAGATTGTGGTAACCTTAAATTTTTAGATAAAACTCTACTATTCCTCCTTTCTCATGCCCGTCTTTAACTCTCACATATTTCCAAAGATGTCACCTCTGACCTCTCTCTTATCTTAATAATATGAATATATTTCTCCTATAATTCTTAATATTTGATGACTTAGTCTTAAACTTCCCATGGTAAACTGTTTCGTCTTTATCAATTTCTACTCTCTCTCTATCTCTCTTCTCTCTCTCTCTCTCTCTCTTCTCTCTCTCTCTCTCTCTCTCTCTCTCTCTCTCTCTCTCTCTCTCTCTCTCTCTTCCTCTCTCTCCTCCCTCTCTATC
>JABUQX010051521.1:0-12500 GCA_015478945.1 Trachelipus rathkii | reverse complement strand
TATTAGTATATATATATATATATATAATATATATATATAATATAATAATATAATATATATATATATATTATATATATATATATATATTATAATATATATATATCATGTAATATGCAAAAGTTTAAAGAGATGCTGCAAAACTAAATAACTATGTAAGGCAGCGGTGCCCAACCCGTAGCTCGCGAGCAACGTGTTGCTCGCGTACCGTTCTAATGTGGCTCGCTGGCGCGTATTCAGATTTTATCAACGTTTATTAAAAATTAAAAAATATATATTATGATAATAATAATATATAATAATTATATATATATATATATATATATATATATATATATATAATTATATATATATATATATATATATATATATTATAATATATATATTAAATTATTTTTTAATTTTATTATATATATTGGCCAGCCTCTAAAACTACAAATCATATCTCAAAAACTACACAGCTACCGGGAAAAGGAATACATTGCTGGAATCCTTGCAAAATTTTACCCGAGGAACTGTAAAAAAAAAAAAAATCATTATCTCGAAACTACAAAAGCTACAGTGAAATGAAATACATTTTTGGAATCCTTGTAAAATTTTGGTTCGGAAAATGTAAAAAAAAAAAATAAAAAAAAAAAATTAAAAATAAAATTGATTTTTTTTTGGGGGGGTGCTGGGAAATAGTATAAAAATATATTATTGTAAAGGGATTACACGGCAATTTAGGGTGGCTCGAGCCGACGGGGGAACAAACAGGGGGGACGTTTTCCATACCCCGTAGGGGAGGGTGGAGAACCCGCGACACCCAAATACCAAAGAGCGGGGGTTCCGGAGACCCTCCCCGGAGGGGGGGAATTAGTCCTACCCCGTAGTTCCCCGGAAGGCCGAGAGACCCCGACTCCTGCCTCAGTGCGGTTACCCTTGGCGGTATGTCTTAGTAAAAAAAAAAAAGCAAAATTTAATAGAAAGTCTATTTATTTTAACGAGTAACCAATAAAAGGTCTCTAAATAGGCTTTCTAATCATATTACTATAATTATTAACAATAATTTTTTATTTTTTTATTTTTTTTACATTTTCCTATCCAAAATTTTACGAGGATTCCAAAAATTTATTCCTTTTCGCTTTAGCTATTGTAGTTTTTGAGATATAATTTTTTTTTTTTTTTTTTTTTTTTTTTTAAATTTTCCGCACTAAAATGGACCAGGCATTCCAGCAATGTTTTCCTTTTCCTGGTAGCTGTTGTTAGTTTTTGAGAATGGAGTGGTCTCTAGAGGCTGACCTTATATATTGTATATATAGTATATATATTTATATAATATATATATATATATAGAAATATATATATATATATATATTATATATTAATATATATATATATATATATATATATAGTATATATATATATATACTAAATTTATATAAATTTATATGAACTATAAAAATTATGTACTCTCCTCGTTAATTTTAAGATGAGTCAAATACACATTTTTATGCATAGGTAGTTTAAAGTAACTTAAACTGTGATAAATTTAAATTTACTTGATATTACGCAGATGGAGAAATGCACCCTTAAAAAATATGAAAAGAAACAAAAAACAACTTACTTGAGTAAAATCAGTAGATAGGTAACGGCAAGCGGTTAATTGATTGGAAAATTGTTCTTTTCCACAGTTATATTGAAATACGTTTCTTTCAATCAACAGTTAGTTACTGGGTAAACTTCTCTTCACCTACGTAGGTCTTGATACGGAAAACACACAGTTTAAATCACAACTTAATTTGAATAGTTAAAACTTGAAAAGCCATAACATAATTTTTATCATGAAATTAAAGACTTCTTTAACGATATTCACGAAATCGATCAAAAAGGCAAAAACGGAGATTCACAAATGGTATTCGGTATATTCACACACGAAAGTAAAAAGCAAAAGAACAGATTCACAGACGGTATTTTCGACACGAAGCAAAAAGGCAAAAGACCTTGATTTAGGTAATTTTTTTACCGAGTGAGATTTTGCTGTTCTTGTTCCTTTCAATTCAAAAGGAAACATTTCTCCATTTATAGCGAAAAACAAATGAATAATGAAAAACGCAATTAGCATTAATTCAGTAATTACCATTTTGAACATTTGACAAATAATTGAAAGTGAGAGTATGACTTAATATTTGAGATACTAAAGATTAAATTTTAATATCCTGGGCGGGGGCGATGGCATAAATTACGACGAATTTGTGCCATAATAAAAAAAGAAAAAAAATCTTTATTAAATTATCCGAAATAATGATACTAATCATCAGAATCTGAGGATTCTTCTGATTCCGATTCCGAATCGATACCGACATTGAGAAATTTAGATCGCGCCACGACCGCCGCTTTTCTTTTAGGACGAGATTGTTGATTTGTTGTGGAATTATCATTGGTTACGGTTGGGATTACACTAGGACTGGTTGCCTGAGAAGAAGATGGTAAAGGAACCATCGTAGTAGAAGGGGCATCAGTTCCTAACGAGTTATTCCGATTCCCACTATGAGTCAAAGATAATTCCAGAGGGAATAAATGTTTAATAGGATACACATTTATTAGCCTTCCTGGGGTACGGACTTTAACTGAACGAACTTTACCATCATCTCCATATATGAGCGTTTGGATTATGCCCATTTGCCAATATGGGCGCTCCTTTACAGGACTTTTAATAAGTACAACGTCCCCCACTTTTACTTTATTTTTCCATGCGACCTGATACAGATCTCTTCCTACTTCTCTCAGGCTTAAGAGGTATTCGGTATACCATCGAGTTCTAAAGTCCTCGAACATCTCCGAAGATCTCTTGAGGGACTGAATAAGTTCCTCTCTTGAAGGTGAATTGGAAGAAGTAGGATCAGTTAAAATGAGACTTGTATTAGCCAAAGGTTTTAAAAAACAATTTGGTGTTAAGGGTACAATATCGTTGTCCGAAGAGGTGTAAGTTAGAGGTCTCGAGTTGATGGCGTCGGCGATATCCGCCAGGATAGTGATAAAATCAAAATATTCCAAGTTTTTACGCCCTACTGTCTTGTAGAGGCAGTTTTTGACAGTCCGGATTGATCTTTCCCACATACTTCCCATCCAAGGGCTATACAAGGGAATTCGGATATGTTTAATTTGATTTTGACGCAGAAACTCGGAACCTGTTTCCGAAACAACGAATTGTTCAAGAGCATCCGCGCTTCTATTAAAGGAACGGGCATTGTCACTATATAAGAAATTTGGAACTCCAAACTTAGTGACAAAACGCTTGAACGATTGCACAAATGATTTTGCAGACATGTCAGGGATCAAATCTAAATACACACAACGAATGTTGAGACAAGTGTACAACAATATGTACATTTTTTGTGGTTGATTTGAACCTTTGACTTTGACAAAGAAATGTTTAGTGTAGTCAACACCTACACTAGTGAAAGGACGATAAAAGTTAACTTGAGCTTTTGTGAAATTTGTGAACTTCGGATATTGAAAGGAAAAGCTGTTGTACTTTTTGCAGATGACACATTCCGACAGTATTTTTCTTATCGTGTGTCGAGCTGATGTAATCCAATAACCTTTTAAGCGAATACATGTAAGGGTTGCCTGAATGCCAAGGTGTTTACAGGCAACATGCGCATCTTTAATGATGAGAAAGGTCAGATGATGTGATTTACTAAGAACTACAGGATTCACCACCTCAAAACAATAATAATTAGTCCGAGATAGACGGCCCTTACTTCTGATGAGCCCTGAGTCATCTAAAAAGAGGTTGAGACGAGAAACCAAATCAGGTGGTGCTTTAGCAGAAGCAGGGTTCGACTTAACATCATTAAGAAACCGAAGTTCAACAGAAAAGCTTTCCTGCTGCATGACTTTTAACAAGAAAAGTCTAGCTTTTCTGTCACATTCGATTGAGGAAAGAGTTGATACACCGAATTTGAAAAGAAGAGAACATACTCTTAACAATGTTGACAAAGAAGAATATCGTGAAATGTTGATGATAGGAGGAGGTGGGGCCTGTATGACCATAAATGTTGAAGAAGGGTCCACCATTCCTCCCCCCGAACTGCTGAAATTGGGCCAGTAAACCTGATCGTAGCGGAGCCAGTTCGGACCAAATTTCCAAAGGCTTAGTTTTTTGACAAACTCTCGATGTGATAATCCTCGAGTTATCAAGTCGGCAGGGTTTTCATCCGTTTTAACGTAGTGAAAAGAGATAGGCAGTAAATTGTCATCTCTCATGGAGGAGACCATGCTTTTGATATCTTGGATTCTATTTTTGACGAAAATTTGTTTTGTTTTGCTACCTCCTCCCGCTACCCATGCTAGGACGATTTGGGAATCCGAGAAGATGTTGACAGCCTTGAATTCAACCTCTGTCAATCCCGTCAATATTTGTGGAAGGCACTTAAGAGCTAAATAAACTGATAGTAGCTCGAGACAAGGAAGTGTTTTTCCTCTGAGAGGAGCCACCTTAGATTTTGCCCACAATAGTGACGGGACAGTTTCTGAACCGGTGACGTAGACTGCAAAACCATAACATTGTGAACTTGCGTCACAAAAGATGTTGAGAGTTGAATTTGCTGATGCTTCAAAGCAGAAGCGTTGAAAAGATAAGTTTTTGAGGTCGTCGAGATCAGCACGAAGTTTCTCCCAATCTTCTTTTATATCCTGGTCAATGGAGTCATCCCAACTCATTTCTTTCTCCCATGTCCGCCTCATCAACAGACGTCCCCTTAAGGTTACAGGAAGGAAAAAAGAAAGAGGATCAAAGATTTTGTTTACTTGGGAGAGAAGATCTCGTTTTGATTCGACTGAGGTAAGGTCAAAGTCTGCTAATCTAAGGGTATCATTTTCGGGATGATAAAGATACCCCAAGACTTTTTCCTCATCACAATTATGAGAGGAAAGCATCTGATCGTCTTTGATTTGAGCTTTTAGATCAGGGTGGTTGGTGTTCCAGGAACACAAGTTGAACCCACCCTCCTTCATCCTTTCTACTGAGGCTGAATAGATGTCTCTCAAAACATCAGGGGATGAATGAGTGTAGATAAAATTATCCACATACAAGTTATTGACAAGAAGCCGAGATACCAGATCGAATGAATATTTGCTTTTAATATGATGTCTTATTACGGCTCCTAAGATAAAAGGGGATACCGCAAGGCCAAAAATGATTGTCGCGTACCTATAAGTAACAAGTCTGCCATCTTCTTCCCAGAAGAAACAAAACTTGTTACGATCGCTTTCAAGTTTAAGATAGATCTGAAGAAAGGCTTTCGAGATGTCAGCGACAACCACATATTTGTTGGTCCTAAAGGAAAGAAGGAGACGAAGTAAAGGAACCAACAAGTCGATGCCTGGGTAACAGGCTTGATTAAGAGAAGGAGCGCCTTTTGTTCTAAGGCTACAATTGAACACAGGCCTGATTTTCGTTGAAACCTGATCAGCCATCTTTATTACAGGCCTATGGGGGATCCATATGTAACGATCGAACTCCTTCGGATCAACAGAGATGCTTTCGATGATACCACATCTCAGCTGTTCCTTAAAAACATCAGTGTAGGCCTTATCAAGACCTTGATTGCTGAGACGATTTTTAACTCGTCTAAGCGTACTTAAAGCAATACGATAATTCGAGGGGACCTGATCCACTAATTCTGGGATCCATGGGATTTCAATATGGTATTTTCCATTGATAAATTGAATTGCATTGTGGAATTTAGAGATAAATTCCTTATCGATGGTACCATAATCCTTCTCCTCCTGAATACCCAAGGACTCCAAGCTGTACAGATATTCCAAACCCAGGTCGGCACTTATTTCATTTGAAGAAATGCTAAGAACGTCCGGGTAAGTAGGATGAGGGTCAATGATCGAGTTGACGAGATTAGGAGAAGCTTGGAATAGGTGTTTTGGCAGCGAGGAGACAGACATGGATAGTCATGAATCCTTCTGATTTGATTGTAAATCAAGAGTTGATGTTGAAGTCTGCTTTCTGTATAGAAAGGCTTGTTGATGAGGAAGTAGAAAAGAATTCACTGGGCCGAAAGGAACCAACCCAAAGCAAGTCTGAATGGCACTACCTTCCAAACAATCGATAATTTGGAAGTGTTTCATATGACATAAAGTGTCAGTACCTAAAAGAAGGTCGATGTCATCGACCGAATCCCCATAAGGGCCCACAAAGGACTTGTCAGCCACATTATATTTTAACGAAATGCGACTAATGGCTGATGCTAACCCTTTAACCGCAAACCCAACATCCAAAGAAGGGTCGACCAGAACCGGGGTTCTAAAGAAGGAATTGCAGCAGCAATTTATATCTAGGTCGACTAGGTACGATGTACGTTCTTCTTCTCCGATAAATGTTTTTATAGGATTTCTGATTACAGGTAATTGTTCACAGTTGATTCCGAGTTTAGTAAGCAATTTAGGGCCAGCATATGTTCTCTGTGATCCCAAATCTATAAGAGAGCGAATAGGAACTGATTTGTTATTGTGCCTTGCTATTATGGTTATTGTAGGCAGAATATGCGAAGCTGATGATTGCCCAGTATTAATACAAAGATGATTAACATCAGCTTTATTTCCTTCATCAGCATTTTCTTGACGAGAATGCTCCCTGTTTTGATTAGTGGTTCCAGCGGAACAGAGAGCGGCTAGATGTTTTCGGCTCTTACATTTATAGCAAGGATACTTTAAATTGAGTGTTTTAGCTGGGCATGTATCTGCCATGTGCTTTATGCTGGAACAGTTACAGCACATGTTTAATGCCACACATCTGTCCCTTTTTGATTTAGGGTTTACGTAAACCGTGCAGTCAGAGAGGTAATGGTCTCCATTGCACAGCTTACACTTGACTTCCCTTGAAGATTGATTCGAATTTGAATTAGAATTTGATTGAGATTCAGAAGAGAACGTAGTTCTTTTTAGAGAGCCACTACCTTTTGAATTGTTGAAAGTATGACTCCTCTGATCAGAAGGTATCCTCTTCTCCCTTTTGAAGTTCCCTTTGGAAGAAGATGATTTAGTTGATGAGAATGAAGTTGAGGTCTGAGAGGTGCGAAACCTCAGCATTGATTGAATTATCTGATTATGCTCCTTAAAAATCAGATTAATTGACGGATATTGTTCCTTAGTCGCCAGCTTCAACTCTCTTAAAAATGAGAGAGGAAGTTTATCTACTAATATATGGCTGATTAATTTGCAGCCAGAACTTTCCTCTGGGAAGAGGTCAACCCCGAGCTCCTTGAGTTCTTTTAGATGAGCCCGAACCTTTAAAATAAAGGATCTGACCGTTTCAAGTTGCTTCCCGTCCAGAGGCGGAGATGAGTCCAGTTCATGGAAAATAGAATCAATAATGAAGGCCTTGTCCAAATAATGTTCTTTTAAAATGGACAAGGCAACTTCATAGTTCTCATCCGTACCCGTCAAATGCTCAATGTCTCTGAGAGCATATCCCTTTAAATGGGACTTGAGATACTGCAACTTAACGGCTTGTGACAAGTCCTTCCTCCCCCCATACACATTATTGAACTCCTGCAGGAAGGAACGAAAGGAGTGCTTGTCCTTCTCGCCTGAAAAATCTCCGCATTTTAGGGCTGGGATCTTCAGGCTAAAAGGCTGCATGGGAAAAGACTTGGAATGTTCACAGCATGTTTTGTTCGAATTTGAAGCTGCTCTCTCATTATCAGAAAGGGCATCAGAAGATCTTCGAGACTCGATTTCATATCCATATTCGACTCTTAACAGTTGAAGAGCTTGAGCCACTTTTATGTGGTAAGCATCAGTAGCGGAAATCTCTTCGTCTAGAAGCGATTGGTCGAACTTGGTGTACTCAGTCCCTATTAATAGGTTTTCGATCAGAGTATCTTGAGCCTTAATGTCCGAGATAATCGAGGTCACCTTGTCGAAAATTGTTTTGATAACAACAGGGTCGATGAGGGTAGGTGACTCTGAATCATCACCTTTTTCAGGAAAATGTTTGCAGCATAGAGTAAGCTTTCTTCTTAAAACACCCCTTTTCATCCGAAGGGGACTCAGCTCACCCTGTAATGTTGCTTTTAAACTAGCTATATTTTCATCCGAAGAAGACGCAGGTTTTTCATTTGAGAACTCCTCTGTGACCTTTAAGTCTAAATCGTTTAATATATCCATCGTGAACAAATTATATTCAAATGTGAAGTAGTGTGAATATTTCCCAACTGGCTACTAGAGCAGCCTATAAACCCTGGGAAACTAACTGCGCAGAAAAATATCAACAGCGCAGAAAAATATTAACTGCGCCCAAAAAAAAACACACTGCAGAGTCAAAAGCACAAAAAATGTCAACAGCGCAGAAAAATATCAATAGCGCAGAAAAATATCAACTGCGCCTGAGAAAACCGCACTGAAGAATCAAAAGTACAAAAAAATGTCAACAGCGCAGAAAAAATATCACATAAATCAATTTCGCCCACGTGAAACAAACACAAAGTCAATTGCGCACACGTGAAGCAACTACCAAGTCACTGCGCATATATGAAATGAACTGCGCAACTATAAAGTCAATTGCGCACGTATGAGTTGACTGCGCACACGTGAAGCAACTGCAAAGTCACTGCGCACCTATGAAGCAAACTCAAAGTCAATTGCGCACATATAAGTTGACTGCGCACACGAAAAACAACTACAAAGTCACTGCGCACGTATGAAGCAAACACAAATGAACTGCGCAACTATAAAGTCAATTGCACACGTATGAGTTGACTGCGCACACGTGAAGCAACTGCAAAGTCACTGCGCACCTATGAAGCAAACTCAAAGTCAATTGCGCACGTATAAGTTGACTGCGCACACGAGAAGCAGCTACAAAGTTAAGTGCGCACGAGAAAACAAGCACAAAGTCAATTGCGCACGTATAAGTTGACTGTGAACTGCGCAACTATAAAGTCAATTGCGCACGTATGAGTTGACTGCGCACACTTGAAGCAACTGCAAAGTCACTGCGCACCTATGAAGCAAACTCAAAGTCAATTGCGCACGTATAAGTTGACTGCGCACACGAGAAGCAGCTACAAAGTTAAGTGCGCACGAGAAAACAAGCACAAAGTCAATTGCGCACGTATAAGCAGACTGCGCCACACGTGAAGCAACTGCCAAGTCACTGCGCATATATGAAATGAACTGCGCAACTATAAAGTCAATTGCGCACGTATGAGTTGACTGCGCACTCGTGAAGCAACTGCAAAGTCAATTGCGCACGAGAAAACAAGCAAAAAGTCAATTGCGCACGTATAAGTTGACTGCGCACACGAGAAGCAGCTACAAAGTTAATTGCGCACGAGAAAACAAGCACAAAGTCAATTGCGCACGTATAAGTGAACTGCGCACACGTGAAGCAACTACAAAGTCAATTGCGCACGAGAAAACAAGCACAAAGTCAATTGCGCACGTATAAGTGAACAGCGCAGGTGTGGAAACAAATACGCACTCTTAAAATGAACTGCGCACGTTTAAATTGAACAAACAGCGCAGGTGCGAAAACAAATGCGCACTCTTGAAATGAACTGCGCACATATGAAGTCGATATACCGCACCGCACCGCACCGTTTCGCACTGCACCGCACCGTTTCGCACGCACCAGAACTGCACCGCACCGTTCCGCACTGCACCGCACCGCACCGTTTCGCACGCACCAGAACTGTACCGCACCGTTCCGCACAGCACCAGAACTGTACCGCACCGTTCCGCACAGCACCGCACCGTTTGAACCACTATGCGTTTACAACTCAACACTGCACAATAAAGATTGCTGAAGCAATGCAATATGCAAAACACCTTCGCAACTGCACAATAAAGATTATTAAAATGCAATATGCAATATGTTGGTCCGGCGTTTGTGTTTGAGGAGTAAAGCACAGTGTGTAACGAACGAAAGTTGACACAACCGTTTAAATAAATAAGCGAACCCAGGACATCAAAATTCAATATATATATATTTGTAAAATTTTAACCTTAGGCAAATAGCACTTTTAAATATAGCGAAAAATTTCTTTATGCCAAAAAAAAAAAATAGCTCGAATTTTACTCACTAGATACTAAAGGCCATATTAATAAAGTATTTATCAAATACGAAGAATTTTAACTCAAAAAATATACGAAAAAGGTTTCAAAATTGCTAAATAAATATGAGAGCAAATTTCAAATTTAGCAAAAGAACTTATGTCAAATATTCAAAAATGGCAAGAAAATAAATATACGAGAGTAGGAAACAATTTTCCAAAATAATTTCAAATTTGCAAAATTTTAAAGAAATTATCTTACTAAATTGCAAAATTTGTAAGAACAATTTTCCAAAATATAAAAATTATGTACTCTCCTCGTTAATTTTAAGATGAGTCAAATACACATTTTTATGCATAGGTAGTTTAAAAGTAACTTAAACTGTGATAAATTTAAATTTACTTGATATTACGCAGATGGAGAAATGCACCCTTAAAAAATATGAAAAGAAACAAAAAACAACTTACTTGAGTAAAATCAGTAGATAGGTAACGGCAAGCGGTTAATTGATTGGAAAATTGTTCTTTTCCACAGTTATATTGAAATACGTTTCTTTCAATCAACAGTTAGTTACTGGGTAAACTTCTCTTCACCTACGTAGGTCTTGATACGAAACCACACAGTTTAAATCACAATTTTATTTGAATAGTTAAAACTTGAAAAGCCATAACATAATTTTTATCATGAAATTAAAGACTTCTTTAACGATATTCACGAAATCGATCAAAAAGGCAAAAACGGAGATTCACAAATGGTATTCGGTATATTCACACACGAAAGTAAAAAGCAAAAGAACAGATTCACAGACGGTATTTTCGACACGAAGCAAAAAGGCAAAAGACCTTGATTTAGGTAATTTTTTTACCGAGTGAGATTTTGCTGTTCTTGTTCCTTTCAATTCAAAAGGAAACATTTCTCCATTTATAGCGAAAAACAAATGAATAATGAAAAACGCAATTAGCATTAATTCAGTAATTACCATTTTGAACATTTGACAAATAATTGAAAGTGAGAGTATGACTTAATATTAGAGCTCTCATTCGATTAAATTTTATATATATATATATATATATATATATATACTGATATATATATATATATATATATATATATATATATATATAGATATTATTTTTCATATATATTATATATATATATAATATATATATTATATATATATTATATATATATATATATATATATATATATATATGCTTATCAGTAGTCATCGCCTGATGGTCGCCTAAATTTAAATTTTAATTGCTTCAAAATAGCACTAAAAGGTTAGGCACCACTGATCTAGGAATTGGAGGTGATCTTCTCATATATATATATATATATATATATATATTATATAATATATTATATATATATATATATATATATATATAATATATTATATTAATATATATATAAATATATATATAATATAATATTATAATATATATTATCCTGTAGTAATAAAATTAATAATTACTTATTTGTACTTACGGAGCCGTAGCAGCTTCTTTTTTGGCGTCTCCGACTCCAGGCCACCTTAAAATTCCGGCTTAACTCCGGCTCCAGGCCACCCAAAAATTTAGGCTCCGGCTCCAGCCCCTCAAAAAATTTAGACTCCGACTCCACCCAAAACTTTGCGGCTCCGGCTCCGCAGCCCTGGTAATAAGTAATAACTGGAAACATATCCATTATTAATTATATATAAGCAGCGTCGCCATGTCCTGTCAGAAGGCTTGCCAAATTTTTTTTTTTTTTTACGTTGTCGTCTAATCACCGCACAAAATTAAGAGCCGAAAAATTCAACTAATAAAAATTTAGTATTAATAGTATTTAGATATAAATAATAATTGCTTAAATTTTATTATTAATGGTTAATTTAGTTATGAATCTCTGAATTAATTAATGTATATATTTTTTCTTCATTCGTGTTATAAATAACATAAATATAAATAACAGAGTAAAATTTTAACGATAAACTTTCATCATTTTATCAGATTTATAATTTAATGATCGTTTAATAACATGTAGTTCAAATAATTATTACAGCTTTGCTTAAATAGTTTATTTAATTATTCAAATACTAGTTTAAAATATTTGGTGTTAATTACCGCTGACACCAAATCAGAGGAAAATAATTAAAACTCTTGCAGCATCCTTTGTCACTGTCTGCTGTCCCCCGATTAGGAACCGTTGCTTTAATTTGAAATGATATAACAAATTTATTATTATTATACCATATTTTTTTACTTAACTTTTGCCTTATACTTGATTAATTTGATTTTAATGTTGAATTACGTCTCCTGATGTTCTTCCTGAGGTATTAGTGCTGGTCTGGCGGTTGGAAAGTATAAAGCTGCCACGTTTGAAACCTGAAATTGATGAATGACATTTTGAACACTACCACAGACTCCACAATTAGTATCCATCCCAGGCTCAATATTCTCTCT
>JABUQX010051520.1:20000-52181 GCA_015478945.1 Trachelipus rathkii | reverse complement strand
TGAAAGGTAGCCAGGCAATTTCTTTAGATTATGATTTCTAATATGATAACACGAAGTAATGGCATAAACTTTGTCATAAACGATTTAAAACAGAATAAGCAAAGAATTTCTTCACTTACGAGGTTATTCGAGAAGTGGAATAGTCTCTCTTATGAAATAGTGACAGCAGCGGCAACATCGATTTATTCAAGAAAAGGTAGATAAACACTTTAAGGAAATTGGTCTGTGAACTTCAAACCAACTCGAATTTTACTTTATTAAAACGAAATAATTAGATAAGGTGGAATCAAACGAACATTGAGATCACTTGATAAATGTTAAAAGCTACATTCTTAAAAGAATTTGCGCCGAAACTATACTGAACAGTTTATAATGTTTACCCCTCTAGAGAAACTTAGCGCAAATGCTTTACCACTCCGTATAGCGCTCTAAGTCGGTCGTCGCATTGATACACTAACATCCTTAATTTAATAACAGCTTTGATGATGTCCACCGCTCGCCTCAGAGCGATGTTATTTCTAACCGTTCTAAGCCGGCTGACCATCATTGATCACATTATCCATAATTCTCACTTTTGTCATTAACACCCACACTTTTGATGTCCCACACACTATAGAGGTTATGCTTCTAAACGTTCTAAGCCGTGTGACCTCATCAGATCACACTATCGTCCTTAATTTGTAATAACAGTTTGATGTCCACACCTTAGAGGTTTTCTCTAACAATTCTAAGATGTCATTCTTGATTTAGCAGAAAAGCAATCAATATTTTGTAATTTTATATAATTCTGTAAATAACACGTTTGATGCTCCACCACCTTAGCAGGGTATTTCTCACGTTTGCTAAGCCGTTGACCTCAATCGATCACTACTATCGTCTTAATAATATGTTAAATAACACAAAATCTAACACTTAGAGGGTTATTTTCTAACATTCTAAGCCGGTGAATCATCGATCACACGATTTCAATAATATATATTAGTATAAACAGTTTTTGGCGTCCACCGTTTTAGAGGTTAATTATAACGTTCTAAGCCGGGTGACCTCATCTTCCCTCAGGCTAGCCTTGAGTGGATTGTATGTAGTCTTTGCAGTCGGTGTTCTGTATTTCCGGTACAGTTCTGTTAGTCTTCTCTTTCTTCTTCTCTTTCTCTTCTCTCTCTTCTTCATTGCTAATATACTCTTCTCTTCTTCTTCTTCTTCCTTTTGTTATTAATCTATTATTATTATTATTATAACTTTTGTTATTCTTAATTATTATTATACTGTAGTAATATTATTATTATGTATTATTATCTAGTATTATTCATTATTATTATTATTATTATATTATTATTATATATTATTATGTATTATTTATTATATTATTATATTATCCTACATAATGTTCATGGTAATTCCCAATTATTATTATTATCTATTATTATCTTCCTTCACTCATCCCATCTCATATATTAATTCCAAAACCACACCCCTAATTAAAGGAACTATAATTGGACAAGCATAGCAACAAAATAATACCACTTATTATATAATATCTATAATTATCAAAACATATATAATTATTAATTTATCTATTCATTTTATTATTATTATTATTATTAATTATTATTATTATTTATTAGCATGCATGTGGTGTTATTCATTACTCATTCATTCATTATTATTATTATTACTCTAGTTCATCATTATGATTATTACTTCTGTTATTATCTATTATATATTATTTATTCACCATTACATTATATTACTTATCTCCTCATTATTAAGATTACTTCTTGCATACTATTATTTATTATTATCTATACTAATTTCCAATTCTCAAATCTAATTATATTATAATTACAATTATAAATTACAATATATCCTATACCACTCCCAACACTCCCCCCTCACTCACACTCCTATAACCCTATAATCTCAATAACTATATAAATCTACTAATTAATAATCTCATCTATCTTAATTACCACTCCTATCTATCAATATTAATGCCTACTAATCCTCACCTCCTATAATTATTATTATATACACTACTCTAATCATATAATTATCTTCCTAATCCACTTTCACTCCTACCTCATCACCCAATCCCCCACACTCTATTACTCACACTCCTCATCACCATCCATTAATAACATTATTATTTTACAAATAAAATATTAATACTCACACTTCACTCTCTACTTATCTCACTTCTCACACTACCACTCCAATTACTATATCATTATTCAACTTAATTATGTAATTCGCTATAATTGCATCAGATAAATGATATAATCATAGTACAGGTTAACTTATACATTTATACATCCCCCCAATACTCATCTATAATACATTTGACTCATCGGTACATTTTACTGTTCCATCTTGATTGTACCGTCAATTATTTTCATCAGAGATCTATTATTCATATTCACTCTCATCCGTACCATCTATCTATTCACTATTATTCGCACTTAGTTATCTCACTCATCTAGTCAGCTAGCTGTCACAACGTCAGTAGTACTCAGTCAAGCCCAGTACAATCCAGCTAGTGAGATATTATATCCTCTTATTATCTTTTTTCAATCCACAACATCTGTTCATTCCCATAAATCATATATAAAAGGTTTGTAGGTATAAGACTTTTGTAGTATATATAACACTATAATACTACTAACTCCCCCTCCACTCACCCATGGCTACCATTTTGAATACTATACCAATATATATATACCCTCCATAATACTATACTAACCCCCCCTACCTACTACCTCACTACACCACCTACTATATTATACACGCCATATACATATCACACCTATCATAATAAAACCCACTATATACACCACCTAATACCTATACCCACCCTATACACACTCACTCATAACCGCCACATACTCACCCCTAGACGTACGATATATAATATCATTACCTATACTACTACTAGTATATACTAGTATCTACCCTCCATACCCCTACTACCCCTCACTACACTCAGTACCTCAGCATATATACTACCCCACTATCACCTAATATACCTACACCCCCTCACTATATATAACCCCACCCCCTCACCCCCTACTACACCACATATATATATACTATATTTACCCTATTATTTACTTACCGGCCTGCCCTGAACAAAAACAAACCTAAACATATTAATTAATATTTATTCATTTCAAAATTTAAAATTTCTTAAAACGAGTTTGAAACCATTTAATTATATAATATTTAAATCTTAAAAACACATTAAATAAATATAAATATAACCAAAATAGTGAAAACACAGAGCTGAATTTCTTTCTGTAAACATTATATAGAACATACCAAATATTATTAAATAAAATGTGATTAACATGAGGAGAAGCGGCGAGAAATCGCCCCCCGTCTTCGTAGCATCAGTTCTTATTACAGAGTTCTCCTGCAGCACTCACACATAACGCGTCAAAGGGTTATATGACAATCTCATTATACTTTCAATAACCATAATCTTCACAGCATACTTCCTTATCCAAGTTCTTACACAACAGCTAACACCATCAATATAATCAACACCTTTGGAAAATAAGAAAACAATCAAGTTTTACACATTCAACATATATATATATATATAACTATAATATATATATATATATATATAATATATACTTATATCTATAATATAAATAATACTTATAATAGATACTAATACTATATACCAATCACATTCCTTGAGGATGAATATAAGTATATAAAACTATACTACTCATATATGATGAAAATATATATAATAATATAGTATATAATAATATACCATATATATATATACTATATAACCTGTCAATATACATATATAGATAAATATATATATATGTATAACCTATTATACTACTAGAAATATACATACATCATACTTTACTATTATATATATATATATATCATAATACAAATATACTATACTATATATATAAAGTATATATATCATATATATAATACTATTATACATATATAATAATATATATAAATATATATATATATATATATATATATATATAAACATATACATATTATATACATATATATATTATAAATATATACTACATTTAATATAGTATATATAATATACATTAATATATAGATATATATAATTAAATATATATATATTATATATACTACTTTTATATATATATATATATATATACATATATAATATATAACAACACATAACCACAACTAACCATATAACACATACATCATAAATATACCTACTCTAATACTACTACATATATATAACATATACATTTATATACCTATACATATACACCCACCACTATCAACCCTAATATAATACCAACTCACCCTATAATAATATATATTATATAAATCATAAGAAATATTTATCCCTTTTGTTCATAAATCTTATATATATATATTATATATACTAATAATAATATATAAATATAGTATATCTTACATAATATATTATATTATATATATAAAAACTATATACTATAACTAATTCATAATTATAAATATAACTATTAATATATATATTTAAATAATATATATATTATATAATATATATAATATATACTACTACAATATAATATATTATTTAGGTATGCATATATATAAAATATATTGCATATTATAAATATAATGCACTATATATAAATATATATATATAATATATATATATAATATATATATATATATATATATATATTATAATATACTATATACTAATACTAAAAACACTACTATATATATATACGCATATATATACAAACCTACCCACTCATACAATAACATCTAAACTATATATAGTATATATACATATAACACACCATAAAACATATATATATATATATAGCTACCCTATACTACTAAATAAACAAATAACAATAACATTATATAGTATATATATATACATAAAATATATCAAAACAATACATATATTATCAACTACCATGAAAACCCAACCCTACTCACATAACTATAATACTATAATATAATATATATAATATAGATAATATATAGATATAATATAACAAATAAACCAATACACAATAAAACCAAATAACCATACTATACTAATATATAAATAAACTAAATATCATAAGCAACGCGGACTCCTGCACTCTGCTACTCGCTCGCATAGCACGATTTGACAATTTTAGAAAATTATCTATTTTGCACAACATTTTATATTGTATACGTGACCACCCGTAATATTTTTTATTCATCTACTATGCGAACAGTTGTCAAGTAAAATGAAATGATGCTACAGCAATACAATCATTATAAAAGACTTATCCAAAAATCTGCCACAAAAGAAAAAACAAAGGAGCCAGAATAACAAGCCACTATTTAAAGTAAAACCACCGCTCTTAACACAAAACATAGCCGACACTAAATACCCCAACGTAAACCCAACAGCAAATGCGAAAAGATACTATACTACTACCACATCGCGCCCCTACATTTGACAGTCAACAATTACTAAAAAGTAAAAACAATAATGTCATAACACTAAAAAGTCATATAGCTTATAAGAAAGTAGCTTTACATAACTAACCAATAATATTTTCTAACCAAAAAAATTTTTGATACACAAGAACAAAATAACAACTAAACACACAAAATAATCCATCACACCAAAAATAACCCTCTAAGCAAAGTACATCAAAACAAGGAAAAATAAAAAGTAACTTGAAAATTTATGAAGGTAAATAATTCACTGAAAATCACAAATAAGAAACAACCACCATAAAGATATAAAAAAAAAACATATACTATCCACATAGCACCAACATCAACGCATTAACCACAAAAAACCCCACAACCCACCATATAGTAGATATATAATACCTAATCATATACATATATCATAACCACATACACATATCAAATAATTATAACATAAAAATATTAATAAAAAACCAAAATATAAAACATCACCACTACTACCCTAATAAACTCACCTCACCTATATATATACATACTATAGATATATATACATATATATTATATAGTGTTTTAGAATATCCCCCCACCCACAAAGCACCACGTCCAAAGCAAGAGACCAGTCAAGCCTTAGACCCAAAAGCTGATGCTCCCAGGTCCGAAAGTTTTTTATACTTTATCTACTATTAAGGCGTCCTCACTCGTTCACTTCCACATAATTCATTTCTAAATGCAACTAGGTCAGAAAAGAAACCTGATACGCTGTGGATGTTTTCTTCCATATGCCTTAAAATCTCATTGTGTTCTAACCACCTGAAGTCATTTTACTTCAAATCTGTATCAAATCTGAAACCTAAACTTATTATATTCGTTTCGGCCCGATATTTAAAACAGTTACCTAGGCACGTCTAATATAACCAAACAAGACAAAGTTAATAGTTAATTTTGTTCTTTCACTATTCCCTCGATACGAGAGCTTTACAACTCACACAATCTTATCAGAGCAAAATGTAGCCAAAGACTGAATTCACCAGCCCAAATTAATATAAAAGAGAGAACACCATACCAGCCAGTATATGTTTTATTAAATAATATTATACTTTAAATTTTTTAAGGTAGGATTTGTTTTTCATTTTTTTTTCTTTCTTTTAGTTGTATTTTATATACAATTTTAGTAAGTGTAGCAATGTTTAGGATTTAATTTGTTTTTTTAGTGTTTATAGTAGATATATTTCTATGTATTCTAGTTAATTTTAGTGCCTCGAAATTTTTTAACCGTTGGATTTTAGTTTACTTCAATTTACTGAGAACATTTGATTCTGCTATACCATTAACTATATTATTTGCTGTGGAGTGTGTGTGTTGTGTGTGTGGTTGTGGCAAAGATGGCACATTTGCGCATAGGCGTGCTTTCTAATTAACTTATGACCAACCCGCGCTTAAAAATCTAACTTCGTCTTGTGAATAGTTCATCATCTAACTCCTAACACCTAACCTTTGCTCTGTCATGAGACTTCAGATGGCCTAAGAATCACCCATCTACTCGTTTTAATGTATCTAACTATAACTTATCTTCATAATTTCCGTCTGAAGGTGGAGTATGTGCCTATGTAAACATTAATACGCCTGTAACACGTCTCGTGAATCTCGAATCTCCTCAACTTCGCATGCTTTGTAGGCTCAAGAATCTTTCTCCTTCTACTAACAATAATCTTGGCTCTGCTTACTGCTCTCTCCTAACAGAAAACAGATTTTCACTCTTGCTTTGAATATCTTACACCTCTCACGAGACTGTTATATCTTCTCACCAAATACTGAGCGTCCTCTATTTAGGGGGATTTCAATGTACACACAACACTGAATGGTTCGGGTCCTCTCATACTGATTTAGCAGGGGAGGAGGGGAGGAGGGAGAATCATTCAGCATTCTTAAAGATCTGGAGCAACTAATCGAAGAACCTACACACATTCCGGATCGTCCTAAACAATTCATTGAACACACTTGACCTATGTTTTCACTACATGTCCCTCTCTCTATAAATACACTCACCTTCGCTCCTATTGGTAAATCTGACCACAACCATATCTCTTTAACTTTAATACTTTCTCTCCAAACAGCTCCATCCTGCCCTATGCGTTTTTTCTGCACTTTGATCGGGCCGATTGGGCTTGCGTGCGCTTCTACGCTAACTACAATTGGAATGGCTGCGTTGACTCTGATGACGCTTCGTCTTCTGCCCTAAGGCGTGAGCTGTAATCGTTGACGGGATGAGCAGTTCATTCCTCTTGGACTAAATCTTTCTCTCCTCATAAGTCCATGTTTCGATCCGCTGCCTGTTCTTTGCATTCAGGCCAGAGACACGCGCTTATCGGTGGAAAAATTCTCGTTCTCCTACTACTCTCTGCTAATTTTCATTACGCTAGAAATCGTTGCACGGATACTCGTCGACGAGCCAAGCGGGCTTTCATAAAACGAAAGTGGCCTAACCTCCTTGGTTCTCCACTGATAAATCCTTTCTGGCCTCTTGCAAAAAACATCATCTAACAACTTCCTGCTTAAAATCTACTCTTCCTCCTCTATTCGATCTATGCTCTGAGTTGCTAAACTCTCCAAACTGAAAAAGGCCATATCTCTTTCGCCTCCTATTTTCCTCTAAACTCAACCCTGGACGAATTCTGGCATTCCTCCTCCTCGAACTTTCTCCTCTCAGGTCTCCTATGTCTTTGCCTCTGTGAATACATTTGATCGGGTCTATGGGCTCCTGAGATCTGATGAAACGTTTAGAGGCGGGTGGCCCGGATGGCTTCCTCCCCGAGTTTTGAGGGAGTGTGCTTCCGAGCTGCCCCTCCCCTCGTTCAACTATATTCTCTATGTCTTCAATACTAACACTTCCCCAGTGTGGAGCACGCACAGTCCAAACGTATCCGAAAAAAAGGGAAGCCGCTCTGATCCTTCAAACTATCGCCCTATAGTGCTCCAACTGTATTCTATCTAAATCTTTGAAACCCTTGCCGACCACTGTCTTAGACCATCTGGAATCTCATACTCGTCTTTCGATCGCAGTACGGCTTTGCGGCGTTACGGAGGTCTAGCTGGTGATATACTTTCCTAATTAACATTTATTTTTTATGGTTTTCCGCCCTTAGGAACTACGGAGACTTGCGTGGTGGCGCTTGACATTCCAAAGCATTTACGGGTAGGCCACGCGTCACTGCTCTCCAAGCTCCCCTCCTTTGGTTCCTCCTTCTCTTTGGCTTACTTATGTCTAAGCTTTTCTTTCAAATCGCCTCCAATATCGGCTGTTAGCTTCGATGGGCGACGTTCATCTTCCTTTTCCTGGTCAATAGTGTGGTGTTCCTCAGGGTCTGTCTTATCTCCACTTTATTCCTACTTTTCCCATTAATACTCTTCTCACCTGCACATCTAACTCATATTTCTCACCATTATGCCGATGACTCGACCCTTCAATTTTCCTTTCAACTCATTTTCAATTTCTGCTCCCTCTTTTACTTCTAGTAATTGCCTCTCGTCTTAATCTCCGATTCTATTCTCGCTGAATCTGGATAGAATTCCGGGTGGGGTCGTCTCAACCTTGCTGAAATTCAATTCATTAAAAAAATTAACACTTCTTCAAATCTCCCTCTCTAAGAACCTTCTAACTTCCCTATCTCTTTCGACGGTTCCTCTCGTCTCTCCTGTTGATCAATATAAACATCCTTGGCCTAACATAAACAAAAAAATGTCTTGCGAAACCTCACATCACACAACGCGTTGCTAAGGCGGCCTCAAAGAAAACTGCGGAGTTCTGTCTTTATGAAAGACACAAAACAAAAGAGACTTTACTCTTTATTTTCCTTATCTCCACAAGTATTACTCCTTCATAGTTTCAATTTAACAAGGGCAACTCATACACACACACATGTTGAGTATTGCCAAGCAACCAACCAAAAATAGCTCCAATCGATAAGTGACAAACAGCCCTAAGTCTCTTCTTGAGAAGATAAACGAGTAGAAGCCGGTTTAAAGCTGTGGTTCTCTATTCCAGCACGACTTTAATAATTCTTCCACTCCTAAACTTTAAAGCATTGTAGAGCCTATTGACTTGCAAAGAAAAAGATAGTTCAGACGACGAATACGAGACAGAAACCCGATTACTTTTAGTGATAAGCCTCACACGTGTCCTTCGTATTGTATACGTTACACTGTACACCACTTTATTCATTATTAGATCGCGACAATGTGAGAGCATTTTGCACCTTAGCGACACCCTTTTTTAAAGTGATTGCACAACTTATAATCTGAAAGCTGTATTCTAATAAGCCATGATGAGACTCCGTACCAGTTCTATACCCTTAAAGAGTGCTATTAGCGAAATTCTAATCTGGTCCCTTCTCTACTGATTTTCCGCAGCTTTCGACTACGAGACAGTCGTAACCCAGCCTCCATTGTAGATTACGCAGTATTAAACTCCCATGTAGATGTAAATTCAAGCACCACTATAAGATGCAACACGCCCCATAGGCAATGTATCAGCAGTACTTATGAGAAATAAGACAGATATATCCAGTGGTAATAGAAATGTACTAAACATTACGGCACTCCAATAAACATATTCATCTGTGAGCTGACCATTCACTTCTTATTCCCCGGATGCCACCTCAGTGTATACTGGAGCAATAAGCAATTCTCCATTTCTCAGTCTACTCTATGTTTTGTTGACGCACTCAAAAATTTATAATCTCTCAACAAAACATTCATCTTTAAAACACCCGTCTTACGTGCTATTGTCACCGATTGTGCTTTTTTATTTATTTTCTTCCTTTTTTGTACATAACATTATTGATTATTATTATTATTATTAGATGCATTTTTAAATATTAAATTATCATAAAATATAAGTGACTTTTGTAAGAGAATCACATACTGATAAAAAAAAATTAAGTTTCATAAAGAATATATGAAATATATTATATATATAGATAGATATATATTATATATAGAGATATATATAATATAATATTATACTAGTGATCTATATATATAAGGTGTGATAGTCTAGTAATAAGAATAAAAAAATAAAAAAAAAAAAATTATATATATATATTATAATATAATTATATTATATATAAGTAATATAATATATAGAATAATATATATAATATATATATATATAATAATATATATCATTTATATATATTAATTTATATATTACAATCTCACCAATAGCGAAAGCCCTTTAGTAGGCAAGCATCTTCTTCATCTTACCCAAACTCTTAGGGTTATAGAGTATACTACTGTATAAGAAAACTATTTCTCGGCAACAATAAAAGTCGTAATGTAAGTACCTTGGTTTATAACATCATCAGTCAGGTTTACCACCTATTCAATGAAACTAGCATCTTTTTCCATTATAGGCCTCACATAAATTTTTTATTCTTCTTACTAATAGACTCTCAGAATATATAAGTTACTATATAGGTACCATATAGACCTCACACCAAATGCGACTCAGATTATACAACAAACAAGTAAAGTAGACCCGGTTGCTACTCCCTGCGATCACTATATAATAACTATCTAAAGAATAAATAATCTTTACTTTATTGGATTACTACGACTATGCTAAGATAAAATCAATCTTCTTATATAATTGAATATGATCTAAAACAATACATCTAGGCCTTAGCAGCATATACTTATCTATATCATCATAATATAGCTTATTATATTAATATATAGAAATATATATATATTATATTTTAATATATAAAGATACGTAAGATAAAGAGTACAATTTCCTTGTGGAAGTATATAATATTATTATTACGCTGACGAGTGTGAATAGTCTATAGTACTCAACCTACATACATATACTACTTAAACCAAAATATTATGAATTATAATATATCATATATATTAAATATATATAATTAAACTTACTATATATATATACTAATATACTATATATATATAAATAATATTTAATATATAATATTATATATATTAATAATAATATATTAATATATATATATTATTAATATATAACCTAAATTAGTATCATATTCATATATAGTATTATTATATTATACTATATATTTAATAAAATATTCTACTATATTAATATATATATATATATATAATATATATATAAAAAAATAAAACTACATATTATAAATCATAGAGGTTAGAGGGTCATATAAATTATAAAGGAGGTATCATCCCCTTTCAATTATATAATAAAATTAATTAAAATATAACTACATAAATAATATATATATTAACTATTAATACCTATAATATTTATAATATTAATAATATATAGTTATATATATACAATAAATCTAATATATATATAAATATATTATAGTATAATATATATATAATATAATATATATTATATCCTTTCTCTCTCTCATATTGGAAAAATTAATCATAAACTTATTAAAAAAAATAAAATATTTATATATATTATATATACTATAAATAATATATATATATATAAATTATAAACAAAATGTTTCTCTATACCTCCTTACTATCTGAGTCTTCTATCCATATATTACAGCCTTCTTTAACATTCACTGATAAGATGGAAAAATCCTCCCACGAAAGCTAGAGACTAGAAGAAACATTATTATGTTAACTACATATTTATTATCTTATAAATGTATTATATTATATATAATATTTTTAATATAATATTTAATAAATTATGATTAAATCGTATCTACACACACAAATTTACACGTAAATAAAATTACCAATCATTAAAAATTATGATATATTTTAATATTCCTAAATAGTATTTTCTCTAAATAAGCATTTTAATATATATATATAATACAACATCAATAATATCATATATATATAAAAAATATAGACAATTAGCTCGGGTAGATTCTTATGCATAATAAAATATATAACATAAATAACACATAGTAAGATTATCTTTCTACAGTAATATTAAGTATATAATAATATTATATTAATATAAATAAATACGTTAAAAAGCGAAACTCAAACTATGCATATAAATAGGTACTTTATACATTAAAAGAATTTTCAAATTGGTGGATCTAATAATTAAATAGTTCCTGTATATTTTATGACTACATATTATTTGTCTGCCTAACATTTGCTGATTAGTATTAGCGATATATGAGCGGTATTGTTATTGTGAGAGATTAATTCCAGAGATAACGTATAAGTATGTTATTATATTTTATTTATGTACGATATTAATTTATAAATCAGTGAGACAGATAAACGAAATGTATGTTTTTTATCTGCAGTTCTATTATATATATGAAGTATGTGTAGGGAATAAGTATTATTTGGCCTGTGACTCTAATGATTAATACCATTCACAAGTAATGAATTGACAATTTTCTACTCCTATATTTTTAAAGACTCATTAACTCGATATGTAGAGATATGTCCCTAACATCTCGTAGTGGTGTTCATATTGCTTGATACTATTAAATTAATACCCACAGTAAGAAGCAAACCATAATCTGATCATGAATAATAAATATTAATATATCTCATTATAACAAAAATTATATAAAATTTACTCACGAATACTTTCCATATCCTAACATTGCCAACAAAAAACCATAAATATAATCTTTAACTTGATCTAGAAAGAATTCCATTTTTGTTTTCACTTTAAAAGATGCTCATTAGCTGAACATAATATTGATTATATTTCAAGCAAATTATACCACTAAAGACTACAAACATCCAAGCTACATAACAAACATTAAAATATACCTGCATCACTTCCTTCTTAAACTAATAATACTCTACTGTAATGATAATCAATATTCTTCCTTTACTGGATCATATAAAAATTAAATAATAAATGATATTCTAAATTATCTAATAAATAATATTCATTAATTGATCAAAACTATCTAACTATTAAAAATTCACAAAAGAGGAAGTTTCAAAAAACACTTTGCAATTTTTATTATATTTATCTAACTAAAAAATTAAATCAGTTTTAAATAACTTCAATTCTCCGTAATACACGTATACTTATTATGATAAGTAATTAGAGGTTAAATAACTACTTCTAATATTCAATATAATCTTATTATTATCAATACTCAAACTAATATAAACTTAATCATGAGCTATCACTTATCCTTCCGCATTTCATTTATCCACAAGGAATTCATTATCTTAGCAAAATTTTTATTCTTACTTTAATTATATTAATACCTACTTACTATGATTACTAATCTAAAACACAATAAATACTACCTTATAATACATCAAATTATATGGCATACTAAAGACATAATTTTATAATATAAGTGAAAGATAAATATATTTAATATTTATTAATATATTCATTTATATATGAAATTATAATCATTTACTAGAAAACTTATTTCAATTATATATTAAAAAATTTCACAATAATATTATATCCAAACTTAGATTTTCAATGACCAATAATACATCAAAATAGTATACTAAAACCAACATAAGGACTACAAATCATCTTACATCACGTTTTCATTCATCATGTGAATTTAATTACAATGTTATTAAATGCATCAACTAAATTATAGTATTAGTAACACTGTACGCCAAATCATCATGTCCAGCTTAAGTAGTCATTGATATATCTAACTATCTCTCAGGGGTCCTAGAATATCCTCCAAATCCCCCATACTCAAATCATAGCATACATGCCAGATAATAAAAATGTATCGTTACTGTTCTCAAGTTATCTTAAATATTCACATACCAAACCCTATTATCATATAACAATCAAGGAATATTACAGATAATAATAATCATCTATTTGTTAATCTGTTTCGTTTTTGCTAAAGTTATTTAATATAATTTACCAAACTAATAACTTATAATAAACTCAGACATAATTATATAATAGTAGATAATTCATATTTAATACTAACACCTCAGGTCCATACGCTTAAAATAACAACAAAAATAGTCATATCTAAAATATACAAGTAATCAATAGATTTATATTATTGGAAAATCTTTGTATGGTAAGCACCTTATGCAGGTTGGTTACTCGTTTTTATAAATAGTTATATTTATTATCATATATATATATTATTATGATAATATAATATTATATATATTTATGTGTATAATAGTTTTACTATTATTAATATTAATGTTATTAATATAGCTTATATATATTTGAGTTAAATGTTTATATTTGAACTTTATATCCTTATTCGTTAAATATAGTTTATAATTTTCAGCTTAAATATGAATGTGTGAGAGGAACTACCTCAGTAATATATGAAATATATAAGTATAGTAGTTTAATAAGTCCACTACTGGTATGTCATTTATTATTAATTATAAAAAGTATAATGTAATAATATATAAACTATATATATACTATAATATATATTAATATATATTCATATATATTATATATATATATATATATATTATATTAAATATAATATATTAACTATATATATATTATATATATATATAATATAAAATATAGAATATTAATATATTATATAATAATATATTATATATATAATAGATATTATATATAATAGATATAAATATAGATATTATATATATTATTATTAATTATATATAAATATTTATATATATATATTTATAATATATAATATATATATAATGTATACTAAATTATATATTATATATCTATATAACTATATATAGTATAATATTATTATATATATATATATTATTAATATAATATATATATATTATAATGATAGAATATATATATTAATAATACTAATATATATAATAATATTTTATATTAATAATAATAGTAATATATATATATCAATATATTTAATATTATAGTTGTAACAGCGTATATCACATAAGAAGATAATTAAATACATCATCGTTTAGCTATATAATAAATTAACTATATAATTAATTAATGAAATAATATATATAAAATATATAATATTAATATATAATTATATATATTATATATAATATATATTAATTAATTTATATACTAATATATTATTAATATATATATAATATATATAATAAATATATATTATTTATAAGTATAATATACCAAACTACATAAACATAATACCCATCCCAAACATAAATTAACACACTTACACCCAATATATATATATAAATATACATATGAATAAAAAAAAATATTAAAGTGTCCTTGGATTAATAATATAATAATATTATATATTAATAATATAGATATTATATATATTAATATTAATATATATAAATATATAATAATATAGATATATATACTATATAAAATATAAGTTAAGATATCAAATATAATATACTAATATGCCTTAGTATTGAGTCAGCTAAACATCACCATGAAGGTAATAAGCCATAACGATCCTCTTAAATAAAAAGCGACCGATGTTAAAAGAATACACACGTTAGAGGAGTAAAGAGTAGGGCAGATGAGTGAGAATGTCACGTACTCTAAGTAGTATGAGATAATTGCCCTCACATGATCTTCAGGATATGAGTCAGTTACCTCCATTAGATAGATGGCGGTATAATGATATATATATGAGTTATCGCCTCCAAAAAAGTTATATATCAAAATATACCTTATCGTTAAATGAAGGATATATGCAAGAGAGAGAAGAATTATTCTGCATTAACTCAAAGGCAGTACCCGCAATATTGTATAATACAGCAGTAAAACCCCTATTAGAGAATAGTGTAAAAAAAAATATTTATTGGGTTTAAATTAACATTCATTTTATTTGAAAAGATCATTAATGTTTTTAATAAATGGAATAATAAAAGGAATTTAATAAAAAAGAGAATAGTAAAAATGTCCACCTTAATCGGTGTAAGGAGAAGCTTTAGAATTATAGGAAATGTTTTTATAAACCACATATCAATTAAAGGAGTGAACACTTTCAGTCTAATTCTGTGCCATCTAAATCAAATCTTTGAGTATAATGGGCGCATTGCCTTATAATCATTGTACTGTGACAGGCTAATTCATTCGAATTTGTTATGATCTTTGTATATGTGACGAACAAGATATACGGAAAGCGATTCAGCATATCTAACATAAGCCTTAAGATCGCACAAACCGCAAGAAAAAGTTACTTACATGTATTCTTAATATACCAAACACCAAACATATAATGCCAATAGAAGGAGAAATACAAGGGATAATGAACCTAATAATTATTTTAGTTGAAAGGAGAGAAAATGGAAAATACTCTCGATTATAAGTTTTGTACATTCAGAGGGACCCTTCCAATTGAAGTCGTAATCACTTCGTCGAAAATTCAAAGAGGTAAGAGCCGCCACCTACAAAACATCCATGTGAATAATTGTACTATACTCAATCATGAGAGCGAAGACCCGACTCCTTATAATAGTGAGATTGTTGACGCGTCCCCATGCCATATGTGGTTTTATTTTGTATGGTTGACATCTTGTAACATATAATCTAAGTCAAAAAAATCGTTAAAGTGTATGTATAATATTATAAAATCAGTGCTTTATACTCATTTTGTGTACAAACAAATTTACTTTGGAATCAGTTTCAAAAGCTTGCGAAACTAAGGAGTGGGTAATATAAGTTTATAAGCTGCAGTGCAGTAAGGGTTTGAAACTTAATAGTGATGTAGTTATATATAATTATACGAACGCTCATAAATATAAAGAGTGACTGCTCGTTCTATAAACAAGATTATATAAATAATAACTTTGTCTAAAATGCTTACTGCTAATACATAAAAGCAGCAATTTAGTCGTATAACTCGATTGTATTTTTATTGAGTTATTTGACAAATCTTATTATATATAATATAATTAATTATATATAATATATAAAATGTAACAATATAATTTAAGATAATTAAGATATTGGGATATTGTACAGATGTTATTATTAGAATATTAACTAAGCTAATGAAGTGACTACTTCTATAATAATAATTAGTTAAATACTTATGTATTATGTTAAATAAATATACATGATATAAATATTTATAATTATTATAAATAAATTATTATAAGTTTATTATTATTATTGTTAATGATATATTAGAATTGGAAATTATTAATATATATGTGGGGTTTTCATAACATATACTATAAGTATATATGATATATTTGCTGAGCTAATTGCTATATAAATCAATTGCTACAAGGTATTATGTACTTAATTACTAGTGAAATTTTACTATCAAAAAGTAGTTAAGCGATAATAATAATATAATTTATTATCATAACAAAAAAAAATAGTTAAGTATTTAAAACAAATAAAATAGTAATATTACCATTAATTAAGTTCGTAATTATTATTTTGTTGTTATACATGTATATATGGCTTATTAGGCCTACTTCTTTTTTGATTTTAAATAGATATAAAATACACATAGTAATTAAGTACATAATAGCCTTACGAGTAAGACACAAAAACTTACATTTCTATATAAGCTAACACGTACCCAGTCATTAAATATAATATATTATATATATATATATAATACTAATATCATATATATATATAATTATATAATATATTATTAAATATATAATAATAATAATATATAATATATATATATACATATTATAAGTATATATACTTTAATAATATATATATCATAATATATAATATAAATTAATTTAATAATTATATTATATAAAAATATATATATAATAAATATATATATTAATATATATATTATATATATAATAAATATATATAATATTAATATAACTATAATTATATATATTATATTAATATTATTATATAATTCAATAATAAATAATATATATATTATATATATATATATATAAAATATATTATAAATATTAATATATTATTAATATATATATAATATATATAATATATAATTAATTATATATATAGTAATTATATATATATATATATATATATATATAATATATAATATATCATATTAATATAATATTATATATTATTATATATATTATTATATATATAATAATATATAATATATATATTAATATTAGTAAATCACTTTTAATGTGAGCAGTTATGTAATAATGTAATAAATTACTTTAATATTAACATAAATATTTCTATCATTAAACAAATTAATATAAAACCACATTATATATCGATAGTAATGAATGGTAAATCCACTAATCACTTAAATGATACCTTCTTCTACCTTTCTTGTTACCTTATCAATCTTCAGCTTCTCTCGTTCTCTTTGTCCACGTTGCCAAAATAGTTAATTGCCATTCGAATTGTTTGGTGTTGTCTAAACCTTCGAGGATGATCTTCCATTCTCATCACAGTAGTATATTTTAAGTACAGATCCATTTGACTTTCATCCTTATTTCATCATATTTTAGCTTTGGTATTAAAAATGAGTAAACTTTCTATCATTTTCTTTATATGACGTTTCGCTTCTGTAAGTTGTCGACAATCTATCACGACAACGATCACAAGAACACTCAACTGCGAGAGAGAGGAAAAATTAGAAACTAAGCCATACAAATCGAGTTATGGAAGACGACCCAACGAAACAAACAGTGGACGCAAAATGACCCAAAAAAGACCCGCACCCTCCTTTAAGCCGACCGGAGTATAGGGTCCCTCCCCATCGTTTTAATTCGTAGTATTTTTAATTTAACATTATGTATATATTTCAAATTAAATTGTTAACTTACATACGTGGTTGACTGTATTAATAAGTTATTTCAAGAAATGAAACTGCAAACAGTTTTAAATAATATTTCACCTACTTGATCATTAAGAACATCTGCTGAATATGAGAGAGAAGCAACTCCAGTCAAAGATCCGAGGCTTATCATCGTATGAAGAAAACCATTTCCCACGTTGCCCATTTTAAGATATACCATACCCTAAAAAAATCGATTATATATTAAGCCTTTTAACTCCCATGACAAATGGTTATATAAAGCTCTGAGTTTATCTCAGCTCACACTTCGACAACACAACATGCCATCAATAAACTACTAAAAATTATTGTTTTTATAATTAAGTTATATAATTTTTTCGCAATTAGTGCAAAGTCATTAATTAAAAAGAGACCGGCTTGTCAGGCGCGAGATCCTAGAGTATATACCACCTTTTATTTTTTTTTATAAAAAGTTTAAAAAAAAATAAAAATAATTTTTATTTATGTTTTACTTCCAACACTTATTTAATTATTTAAATTTTTGGTTTGAAATCAGTTTCTACTAACAACCAGTATTTTCTACACCGCATTCATATCTTTTATATTTCTAGGAGCAGTCTGAAGATAGTCCTTGATATAATGCAGTTGTCACGTTGATATTATTCTGACTTATCTAGGATAATAAATCACGGACACTAAGGCTCCAGCTTGGAACGACTTATATCTCATCTATATCCACTGAGAAACAGCTTTTCGGAACAAGTGTTTGATTTAAAAATCAATCTATCATCTATCTATCTATTCTATCTATCTATAATATCTATCTAAATCTATCTATCTATCTATCTTAAATCATATCGTATCTTATCTATCTATATAATCTCGTACTGGTTACTACTGTCGTGTCTTATTTGCAAAAAATATCATTCTTTCACTTTCAATCCTCCCCCGACCACCAGACACTCTTATATACTTAAATACTCTTAAATACTATGGTGCGTCGGCCAACCCTACTATCTATCTATCTACTCTATCTACCTATCTATCTACTTATCTATCTGATAAAGTCCAATTGTAGGTCTACTATTCATGAAAGCATTAAACACGTAGGTGTATATATTTCTCCTATAGTCAGTTTTAATCTAATGATAAATGGTGTATTATATAAATAAAGATAAATTCAATTTATGATATGAATGTTAATATGCACACAACAATTAGTTATTTTTTTCAAATACTATGGTAAGAGTAAAAAAACGAGTCGTAAGACATGGGAAGACGCGAATATTATCCTCACTTTGTTCACTGTCTCACAATTGTTTGGATGATATCGGACATATAACAATATATTGGTTAATAAGTTTCCAATAAACTATGATTGACATTTTATATGTCTAAAACTATATATTATTGTGTGCCTGATAGTTATGATGTTGAAGTTCTACGCTCACATTAAAGATTTACCTCTATCAATTAGTCCGGCCCTCAGACGTCCTAACATATAATAACCAGACATAAAAACTATGTCCAAGTTGACAGTAGAAATACCATCTATACCTAGCGTTCTCTCATCAGGAGTGAAAAATTTTACGTCTTTATGGTGGTATCAATGATTTTTAATATTTATATCAACATGATAGCAAATATTTGCGAGTGTTGCTTCTCCGCCAACAAATTAATAAATAAAATACGTAACAACCACTGTATCTGTTAGTAATTCGCTCTTTAATTCCAAACTTAAAAATTAGAAAAATTTCTTTAAGTCAAATATATATATATATATCAAATATTTATATTTAATTATATATTCTTCTATTTCATTAACCTCACGATTCTTATACTACTAAATATAATATTAAGCTATTAGATGCTGACGATATATGAGTATACATAATATTGCATATATGTAATAATAAAGGCATCAATAATGGTTGTGATATATCAAGAAAAAAGCGGAATGGGACTTTGTGTCTAAGTGATCAGAAATGACCTTTATAAGCAAACAATATCATTTTTGCTCATTTAATATTTTCGCGTTTATCAATTAAAAAATTAACCTTTTATATAATTCGAAGTTGAAAAAAAAAAACATAATATCTCTACCAATATTTTAAACACAACACTATAGATTATTTTATGACTTTATCTCATTATTATAGAACTAAATTAGACTATTTTCTTTCCAACACTGTCAAAAACTTGTTTCTGTCTATTTCAAGTAGAAAAATATATGTCTCAAAAAAAAAAATCTTCCTTTAGTTTCTATCACTACCAGTCGATCGTCGGTATGTTTAGTAAATAGTCCATGGGGGTTGTTAATTTGTTTTTAAACATTATATTATAATTTATTTTTTTTTTTTTGAAATTATGTTTTTTTTTTTATGACTCGTTTTTTATTATATTTGTATATGCTATAGACCCTATATATATATGTAGATATTATAACATACAGCATATATAGTATATGTAGAGGTACATTAGACCTATATTATGCACACGATTGGGGAGTCTTTTATTTCTGTCTTGCTATGATTATAGAATATAATAATATATATATTTACAGATTAATAATAATAGAATTTAAATTATATATATCTATTAAATATATATAATATCAGTAAATGATCCATACTCAGTGTATAATATTAATATATAATATAAGCTACAGCTAAATAGCTTATTTATATATATAAATAAAATAAATATGCTTATAAAAATATAGGATAGTTATAGTCGTTATATATGACATTTATAATGGAAATATATGCTCACTTATGATTAGTATACAATGATATTAGAAAATAAGTACTAAAATTAATTTTGCTATTATATTAATTATTATATAATGAATGATTTAAATCTCGAGTAAGAATGATATAAAGATTTTTCATGTGGAGATCGCTATTTATATAAACAGAAGCGATGTTTAACATGGTTAAAAAATGTAATATAATTTCATCCTTGGCGATGTTAATAAAGAAGAACAAAAGTAGTATCCCAACACAAAATTTGCGAACCAAAGACAAACAGGATATCTACATCGTCGATAAATTATAAAATACTACAAAACACTTAGGAGCGTATAGAACCAGGGACCATATACTTTGAGATATGTATGAGTAGAGAGAGAGAATGAGAAGAGAGAGAGAGAGAGAGGAGAGGTAAAGAGAAAGAGAGAAGGAGCAGTAAGAGAGAGAGAGAAGAGAAGAAGGAGAGAAGAGAGAGAGAAGAGGAGCGAAGAGAGTGAAGATGGCAGAATAAGACTATGGGCAAGGAAAGACAAAAAGGAAAGCAATAAAGACAAGAAGAAGAAGAGACAGAACGATACGAAAGTATGAGAGAACGAGGAGAGAGAGAGAGTAGAGAGAGAGAGAGATGATAAGAGAGAGGAGAGAGAGCAAGAGAGAGAGAGAGAAGAAGAGAAGTAAAGAGAGGAGAGAAGAGAGAGAGAAGAAAGAGAGAGAGGAGAAGAGAGAGAGACGAGAGAGGTATAGAAAGAGAGGAGAGTAGAGAGAGAGACTAGAGAGTAGAGTCTCTTCACCGTGTATGATAAGATAGATCTGTGGAAGAGTTAGAGTAACGTGTGCAGAAACGGAGTTAGAGAGAGTTAATAGTTGTTTTTATGAGACATAAATGGGAAGGAGATAGTGACCAATAGGTCGAGACTACCAAAATCCACAGAGTTTTTCCATTGAATAGAGTATTACATTAATCTGTTTTCCTAGTATTTATTAGTCATTTTGTCGGTGGGGAGTGAGGAGAGATAGAGAGGCTTATGCACAAATGAGGGAAGAGTGGAGAGGGTGATTATATTTTTGTTTTGAGATTCATTTGCTGCATTGGCTTTGTGGTCTTTTAGCGCTTTTTTTTGTGCACATAACCATTTTCCTCTTCATTCTTGTAACTTTTTAAATCTCAAATATTTTCGGTTTTTAGCTTTCTTCGTCGGAGTTTTGTTCATAGATAATAATCGAGAATGAAATGCAAAATACTGAATAATAATAACCATTATTATAAAAGAATAAAATTATAAATAATAAAATAATAATACAACATAAATAAAGGAACACACTTAATAATAATAATAATATTATAAATAAACTAAATAATAATAATAACATAAAATAAAATAATAATATTCAATAATATATTAAAATAGATAATAATAGTAATAATAATAATAATAATCAAGAATAATAATTAAATTAAATAATGAACATAAATGAATGAAAAAATAATTAATAATTATTTATACATAATAATAATAATAAGTAATAGAATTATATATTATAAAATAAATAATAATAAAGACATAATAATAAATAAATGAAATACATAATAAAATAGAAAAAACTAGATATAATAACCACATGGAATAAGAGGAATTTGTTTCATCAAATTCCAACAAGAAATTAAGTTTAAAAACAATAATAATAATGAGAGTAAAACAAAAAAATATAAATTATTATTTGAGATTATTGAGAAAATCAAATATAATAAAATAATAATGATAACTTTTAGAGTTTGATTATTATCCACACACATAATACAATTAATAATATCTAATGAATACATTACGACTATATTCAGAGAATAAAACTTGAAGATTCATGATAATAATAATTAATAAAAAGTACTAGGAAAATGTAATACCTCTAATATCCACATTTATATATTATTAATGAATAAATAAAAATGTAAAGTCAATATCTATAATACTTATATTAAAAATAAATGAAATAGAAATAATAAATACACTAATAATAATATAATTATGATAGAAAATAATAATATGAAATACACAGATAAATCATATTCTTTTTAGAGCAAGTTCATATATCAAATAGTAAGAAAAATTAAGGTAACTACAGGTTAAAATACCAGTCGAAAAGTGATGAAAAATGGTAAAATAACTAAGATATATAAGACTACGAATCTATAATTAGATAATGAGATAATAGTATAATAAGTCCAAGTAATCACACAACCAACAACAACACAACAACAACAACAACAACCACATTAACTATATCATGAGAGCGAACAAGCAACTAAGCTACAAGTGTATCCAACAACCAACACAACAAACAACAACAATAACAACAACATACAACAACAACAACCAACAACAAAACCATTGTCCGATTAAAACAAATCGAACGAACAACATCTGTCATTCTGGCAATATTTTAACCAAACAACCAACAAACACAAAACAACGAAAAGTAACATCTATTAGGCAACAAGACACGAAAAACAAGATGCAAAACGATACGAACAACAACAACACAAAAAGCAAAACAACGATAATGATTATTACTACTACTACTTGAAATAATAATCAAAATAATAATAATAATAATAAATAATAATAATAATAAAATATAATAAAATAATAAGAATAATATGAATAATAAAATAATAGTTAGAATAATAATATAATAATAATCACATTAAAAAATATATATCAGTTTGGATGACAAATAATGAGATAATAAAACAAGTACCAAAAGAAGCAAAATTTTAATAATAATAATAATCACATTTATATAGAACGTGAAAGAAAATAAAAAAATATTAATTAGTCATTGAAATAATAATAATATAATAGAAATAATAATAATAAAATAATAATATCAATCAATAATAATCGATAAGAGAGATGAATAATATAATAATATTATATCTTTTTAAAAATCAAGTATAAAAATAAATAAGTTTTTTATCCACAAATAATATATGAGCTGTAATACAATTACATACACTGAAGCTCTTTCTTCAATGAGACCACGTGATCCTTTTACTACTCATATACCAAGAACTAATAATAAATAATAATCATAATTACATAAATTTATATCAATAAATGGATCAGCTTTCATACATGGAATTATTCGACTACATAAATAAACGTCTACAATAAGAAGATGAATTACAAGTGAAGAAGAAAAAGAAATTAGAAAAATAAGAAGAATGAAGGAAAAAAAAGAAGAGAGACAGATAGATAGGTGAACTTACGGAACGAGACAGAAAGAAGAGGAAGAAGCACTAGTAAGAAAGATAGAAGAAAGAAGAAGAATGAAGTAAGGTCAAGAAGCAAGGATGAGACATTCTCAGTTTCATACGCAAAAGATATGTAAAAGGAAAGACAAAGAAGAAGAAAAGAAAAAATGAAGAAAGAAATGATGAAAAGAAGAAGAAAGAAGAAAGAAGAAAAAGAATAAAGAAATAAGACAAAGAAAAAAGAACAAAGAAGAAGAAAAGAAGAGAAGATAGAAGAAGATAGAATATATTAAGTATAGAAAGAGGAGAAGAAGACAAAAGATAGATAGATAGAGATAATGAAAGAAGAATAAAAATAGAAATGAAAAATTAGAAGAAAGATAGATAAAGAACGAAAGTAAAGAAAGGAAAGAATGCAAACTAAGATAAGAAGAAGAAAAAACGAAACACGAAAAGCTACAACACTTCAGGGGTTTTGAAAATCAGAAAGAAAGAGAAGAGAGAAGAAGAATGAAGAAGAATATAGGTGAAGTAAGAAGAAGAAGAAGATAGAAGAAGATAGAAAGAAGAAGAAAAAGATAGGGAAGAAGAAGAAAGAATAATGAAATAAGAAGGAAGAAGAAAAAGAGAGAAAGAAGAAGGTGAAAGAAGAAATAATAGTTAAAATTTAACATGTTTTTTTAACTAAAAATATTTTTTCAATTTATTTATTATTTTAGCGTTAATAACAATTTAGGAAATCAAAATGTGACCAATAATAATAATCGCAAGTTTTTGAGTAAATTTGAATATTATATATTTTAGTGCAATTTAAAAATTATTTACAATTTTCAATCAAGCATCATAATTAATTATAGTAACCAAAATTAATTTCCCTAGTAGGTGAAATGGGTCTACTAATTGCATAATAATAATAATGTAATGTAAACGAAAAACATTTTATAAAATGTCTAACAATAATCCCCAACATTCCACTGGGTATAAAAACAACATATATATGAATATTGAAACTAATAATAATAATATTAATAATAATAATAATAATAATAATAATAATAATTATAATTAAAATAATAATAATAATAATATATAATAATATATAAAATGAAATAATAATAAATAAATAATAATAAATAATAATAATAATAATAATAATATAATGCAATAATAAAAATAATAATTATCATAAATGAATAATAATATAATTTAAATAAATAGATAGAGATAGATATAAAATAAAATATTATGATATAGCTAATAAAATAATAATGAAAATGATTCCAAACCTTATTAAGATTAAAGCAAGACGGTGATTCAAGAACATAGAACAAGTGATTTTTATTATATATTATAATTGCAAATGTTGTTTGAAATCTAAATAATTAAAAATAATGATAAATAAATAAATAAAAAAAATATAATTAAAAATAATTGCTCAATTATGCGACCTTTTTATAAGAAGTAATTAAATAATGAATAAAAATAATATTAAATAATATAATAATAATAATAATAAAAAAATAATAATCACTATCAGACACTTAATGGAAAAAGAGTAAAAATAATATTAAGTATATAATAACAATAAGATAGCAAGAATAGATAATTAATTCAGTATCAATAATAAAAATAAGTGAAATACTCATTAAATTCTTTTAAATAATATATATTAGGAGAAGAAAATAATAATGAGATAAGAGTAATAGATTCAAATTAATAATAAATATTATTATTTATTTTTAATTTATGTTAATATTAATTTGTGAATATTATGTAACTATAATTTTAATCTTAATTAATATAAAATAATAAAATAATTTTTTATAATGAAGTAATTTTTGAATATTCTATTATCAAATTTATTCATAAAAGATAATTTTCATTATAATATAATTAATTAGATATTAAATATTAAATATAATTATAATAAGATTAAAAACAATATACAATAACATAAATTTTCAATAAAATTACATAATAATAATAATCCAACGTAAAAATAATTAACATAAATTGCGATAAAGAATTAGAGATAATGAAAATTAATCCCGCCCATTTAATTTATAATATCAAATAAGAGTAGTAATAGTAACAAATTAATTTACAATGAGATGAGCATAAGAATAATTTATAAATATAAAGATAATAGCACAAGTCAAACAATGGAGCCGGAAGCCATAAGGATAGATAACCTGGAAGTCCGGAAGGATGAAGACTGACTCAAGAGAGTGAGATAATCAATAATAATTAAATAACTAACTAATACATATTAACTGGGGCAAGCTGAGGAGCATCAGAGTAATAGCCAGATAGAGGAGTCAGAGAAGATCCACACTGAGGATAAAATATAAGGCTAATGAGAGATAAATATATCCGATTATAAAATAAATTTTATACACATCTGATAATTATACATTATTAATGGTACTCCGCATATGATAATAATATACACTACCATAAGCCATAGTGAATAGATAGAGCATAGTACATTAATATTGTAAAATATGTATACATAATAATAATATATAATATAATAATAATAATAATTAATAATAATAATAATATAATATAATAATCTATGAACATAGTGTATTAAATACAAGAAATACAATACATAATAATCAAATAATAGATAGAACCAAGAACATAGGTTCACATAATCATTTACATATTCAGATAATTTTAAAAAAAATATAACAGAGCTCTATATAATATATACGCTATAAATACACTGCTATTGCAACTCACTCAGTTAACAACTATCAATAGCACACCGATTACAACAAACAGTGAAACTCAAACATCTCAAATGGTATTCTCATAATCATATTATCATAAAATAATAATTGTATAATAACATGTGCGCATCCAATACACTAACAACAGATAGTGACTGTAGTATCTGAGCACAATAATAATAATAATATATAATAATAATAATATCGAATAATAATAATAATATAATACAACAACATATAATATTAATAATAATAATACAAACACTACAACAAAATCTGTTGCCTCTATGATATAAAACACCAATAAATGAAATTTTGCAGGTACCTCAGTGGTTTATGCAAAATCACAAAACTAATAATACAATAAATGTCTTGTATATACACAGCACAATCTAGCCTGAATACCATGAAATATAATATATTAATAATTAATTAATATAATAATTAAATATAAAATAATATATAATAATATAATATAATAAATTATATAATAAATAATATAAATTAAAGTTAAATAATAATAAATATAATATAATAATAATAATAATATATAAATAATATATTAAATATAATATAATAATAATACTTTTAATATGAATAATTATAAATTTATATATATGATAATATATGATAAATGAAATAAAGTTGATATAATGATATATGATAAATAATAATAATAATAATAAATAATAATATAAAATAATAATATGAATAATAATAATTAATACATATTATAATATAATAATAATTAAATAATAATAATATAGTAATAATTAGATATATATAAATGATAATGATTATATTAAATAATAATTAAATGATAATGATAAAATAATGATTATAATAAGTAATTAATATAAAAATATAAATAAATAATAATAATTAAATGTAATAATAATAATAATATATAATATTAAAATAAATTATAAATTAATAATTAAATAATAATAATTAATATAATAAATTATAAATTATAATATAATATTAAATCATAATTAAATTAAATAATAATAATATTAAATTTTATTATATTTAATTAAATAAATAATAATTTAATAAAAATTATAATACTTAGATTCTATATTTTAATAACTACATTATTTCCAGATGATTTGATTTATCAATTATACTATATATATCCTAATTCAGTATATAAGAAGCTTGACATGTCAATCTGATATCTATCATAGCAATAATAATAAAAATAATGTCACACGTACAAAATGACAACTTCATATAAACCCTTGTGACTGTATCATTCATTCATTCACATGCACACATTGGGAAAAATATTGATCTAAAAAGTGTTTTCGGTTGTTCTAGTATATATTTTTAAAATTATTTAATCTCTCAAATACTTTAATATATATCATAAAAAGATATTTTTTTTTTATTCTAATATTGATATATGATCTCCACTAATTTTTCCTTTACTGTTGGGAATATATATTAAAGAATAATGTATTCTAACACTTTTGTGAAGAGAGATTATTTTTTTATCATTTTTTTTCCTCAAAAATGTTTTTATATTTGTGAAATCTGGTTAATAAGCTCGTTGGAGCTATGGATAGAATATAAAATATTTTGGAAATATTGTCAAAATAATAAAAAAAGGAAAAGTAAAATAATTATTTAGTTAAAGATAATTATGATTATGTGTATAATTTATATCTTTCATTCCAATTAAGTAATAATAACTTTTTATTATTATCACAATATATATAAACTTATTATTAACCTACTAGTATATACCTAACAACTATCATAATTTTTCTTTTGACAAATGTACTTACATATTTATATATTTTTTTTATAAATCATAGTAATCCATTTATAGACATAATACGATCAATATATATATATATACACGATACATATATATATAATGCAAAATTAAAACTTTGTTAACACAATAATCTCGTGCTGAAAGAACATTCAAACTTTTTCAATACAATCGATGGAATTGAAATTTACAGGAGACCAATATCTTTGCGAATTTTTAGTCGTTTATCTCACTAATAGATATATTATATTACTTAAATTAAGTATTAGTATGAATCGATATGTGATTATAAAATTACACTCAAGTTGTAAGAGATTCCATAATTTATATTCACTAATAAACATTGAAAACCAGCATCCTTTTTTTTATATCTATAACACCATAACTTAGCTTCACTTAGTCTTCTATTAACTTATATATATATAATTATATATATATATATATAACTACTATATATATATATATTTAATACTAATCTTTAACTTTATATATAACTTTATTACTACTCTATATTTATTAAATTAAAACTTAAGTTATCTTATATATTCTAACATAAATGAACAACTGACGAAAAATACTTATAATATATATCATTATATATTAACTTTTTAGTAATAACTACTTACACTACTTATATATATATAACTAATACTATTAACTCTACTAGTATCTATATAATATATAACTACATAATTAACTACTGATCTAACTTAACTTATATAAATTACTTAGCTACTATATCTTAACTATTGACATTATAAGTGGATTGACCTACACCACTGTGGCTATATTTATTCCATACAATTATTCTAATTATTCGTTATAAGGAATAGGAGAATTTTAATTATAATGTGTTAATTGTTATAAGGATATTATGGTATATGGGTTATTTAGGAGTTAGGTTAGGTGTATTTTTAGTTTTGTTAGAGTTGAAGATAAGATGAAATTTTGGAAGTTTAGGTTTAATGTGATATTAGGGTATTTGATTATAAGAGATTAGCGTTATACCTTTAATAATAGTATAGCGCTATTACCTATTTAAATGATAACCCAAAGGAAAATTCATTATAAGAATATATTGTAATTAATTGTACGAACCCCACCTAGTAAACAGCTTTATAATAGTTTATTCAAAAGATTAATCGATATGTCTATAGGTTGAGATTAATTGAGAGAGAATTGTTTTGAATCGGTCTCATTTGTTCGCGTAGTTTACTTTGTGAAGTGTCAAACCGCTTTAATAAATAATTGGCTTATTCTTATATATATATTAAAAAATATATTATTAAATTTATTTATATTATTAATTTATTATATTATTTATTATTCCATATATTATTATTATTATTTATTATTATTATTATTATTATTAATTATTATTTATTAAATTATATGATTAAATTATTATTATTAAATAATTAGTATTTATATATTATTATTATTATTATTATTATTATATTATTATTTTTATATAATTGTTATTATTATTATTATTTTAAATATTATTTAATTTAATTTATTATATTTATTAATTAATATTATTATTTATTATTAATTTAATATAATTATATATTTATAATATTATATTTATTAATAATATATATATTAATTTAATTATTATTTATAATTATTATAAATTATTATTATTATTATTTATGAAAAGTAAGGAAGAAAATTCAGTAATAAATTAGTCAAAACATTAACAATTAAATGAAATTATTTATCATTATTATTATATTACATTATTATTAATAAATTTATATTATATTATTAATTATTATTATTATTATTATATATATTATTTATAATTTAATTTAATTAATATATATTATATATTATATTTATATATAGTATATATATATTAATATATATAGATATATATAATATATATAGTAATATATATTATATATATATATAGTAATATATATATAATATATATAACTAACCGGAATCGTTCCCCTTGTCACATATGTAGTTAATAAGAGTAACTATATACTTTCCTTTATTTCACTCAACTATATCAATTGCGATGGAGTAAGTATCCCCACATTGGATATATATAATATAGTTTCAGTTTTAATTGCTTAAATAGAAGTATATATAATATATAAGTAGTAATTTATATATAGTTAATTATATATATGTATATAAATAAATAAAATTTGAAAAGATTATTGAATATAAATTTAGTTCATGACCAGACCCAACTTATATGCTAAGAACAATCAAAATTCATGACCTATACCACATATAAAATATATACTATCACCAAGTCAGTAATACGACGCATGAAACAATAGTAAACATTATATTATTAAGTTATTATACACTAAATATAATACTATAAATATATATATATACAGTATAGGTATAATACTGATTATAATATATATATATATATATATATATAATATATATAATATATATTATATATATATAATAGTATAGTATATATGAAATGTAAAATATATTTTTAGTATATAAATATTATATAATAGTACAGTATATAGATATATATTAATATATATATATATTATATATATACTATATATAATATATATATATAATATATATA
>JABUQX010051520.1:0-2500 GCA_015478945.1 Trachelipus rathkii | reverse complement strand
TATATCTGAGGTACAATGAAAACTATTCCACTTGGGATATATCTGTGGTTTCGTCAACTAAAACTGTACAGATAAAGCCCTAACGCACTTGTTCTATAATCATTTTTTAAAAAAAAATTAAGCCAAAGGAATTAATTAATGCATTCTGAATTATTGGGCTTGTGTACATCGAATTCCTTTCACAATGTTTCAACTGTTCCCTGGGTAGTAGGTCACCCCCGTTGACCCGATACCTTAAAAGGCTACGAAAATTGCCATCGTTTTGGACAGGTGTTATGAGGGATATGCGCCCTGGATCAGAATGTCCTCGTAGTGGAATGTTTTGTATGCCACATAGTCTCACTGTCTCCACAATCCCATTTATCTTTAATCGATTTTATCGCATTACTTGAACTGTCTAACTAGCTAATGCACTTAAATGTCCATTTGATTTTTTCAGACGATCTTAAAAATATGTCTAAACGTTGTTCTAAGCAGTTTTTCTTCCTCCTTTCTTTTTTCTTTTGTCAAAGCTCTATACTGATCTCCGCTAAGTTGCTGTCTTTTACCCATAATATATATATATATATATATATATATATATATATATATATATATATATATATATATATATATATATATATATATATATATATATATATATATATATATATATATATAGGATTAGGAACCATAACATTACCTTTAAAAGAGAGATTTGGGCTAAAGTACTGCACTTCCTGCACATAAACAATTCGATAAAAAGCCAATACAAATTGCAGGTGTTGGCTATTAGCATCTTCTCGATGTTTCCCATTTCCAGATGTTGCTATATTCGGTTTTCTTTACTCGAGAGAATTCATACAGTGAACAAACAAAATTTTCAATTTAAAAATAATTCAAAATTAAGTTTTAGATTTGATACAATAATTATTAAACCTGAAAGAATGGCTCATTTATATATATATATATATATATATATATATATATATATATAACTCATATATATATAACTTTACTTATATATATATATATATACTGCCTTACCACAATAACATATATATATATGCCATATAACTATATTTTAACATATATATGTATATATATATATATATATATATATATATATATGTAACATGTTTGGGTTGGGCAATTTTACATTCAAAAGAGACAGTTTCATTGTAAAAATTTTCCTCCCCACGAAAAAAATATACCATTACCATATATATATATATATATGTATATATATATATATATATGTAGTAGCCAGCAACTCCAGCGCCAATATGCCATAACCGCGTAGCGTTTGGCGGCCGCCAAAGCTGCTGTATATATATATATATATAACTCTTTCTTGCTGCCGAGCTTATTTTTAACAGGGATGGCACGGAAAAAATCAGTTGATATAAATCAACTGATTCCTTGATTTTGCTCAAAAATCATGATTTTTGCTTTTTTTGATTTGACTTACGAGCCAACCTTATATATATATATATGTATATATATATAACCTTATTAATAATAACATATATATATATGTATATATATATATATACTTTCTCTTCTTTGCTCTTCTATATATATATATATAACATAATATATATATATATATATATATTTAAGAGTGATTTAACTTCAATATAAATAAAATTATAATAATATAACATCAGAAGATCATGTTTCAAACATGTTTCTTTTATTTCTGATGTAATATTTATCAATATTACAAATAATACTCTTTAGTGTTGCTGTTTCATTTTGTCATAGTCTATAGGGCCTATTATATTAAGATTTTGAACTCAGAGCTAGAGGGCCTAGGGTTAAAAATAATACTTAATCTCGAACTTAAAAAAGTTTGTTTACAAATTTTATTTCGCGTGAAAAAATCAAAAATCAAAAATCAAAAATCAAAAATCAAAAATCAAAAATTGATTTTTTTCTCAAAAAATAAAAAAATCCCCAACTCTGTTTTTAAAAGATTTCAATTATGCCTCATACTTCACACATTTTATAAGATAGCTTTATTGTAAAAAATTTGCCGGCCCCCAAAAATTATATATATATATATATATATATATATATATATATATATATATATATATATATATATATATATATATATATATATATATATATATATATATATATATATATATATATATATATATATATATAACTATATATATAAATATATAATAAAAAAAGAAACTTATTCTTAAAAGCAAAGATAATGTGAATGAGGAGGTAATGAAATGTGACGTGACGGCGTAATGTGTGTGATTTTGGGGATTACGTCATAACAATTTTTTTAATCGCACTTGAATATTTTAAAATTTATTCCCCAAATCTGCTGCTCCAATGTCCTTGACTACTAATTCGCCTACGAAGAGAGAGAGAGAGAAGAGGCTTATTCCCAGAGAGAGAGAGAGGAGAGAGAGGAGAGAGAGAGAGAGAGAGGAGAGAGAGAGGAGAGAGAAAAAAAGAGAGAGAGAGGGAGGAAAAAGACCCGAAGCTTCACGCT
>JABUQX010051519.1:35000-38211 GCA_015478945.1 Trachelipus rathkii | reverse complement strand
CCACTTGGAGATTTGTGTAATATAAAAGTAATAGCTTGTATTTATTAAACTCTTTAATTATTGTTTGCATTAATTTTCCTTATATATACTGTTTGGGCTATGTCCGATAGATACTTTGGGTATTATGGATAAATTTGGGGTAATTTAAATTGTACTGAAAGTTTCTCTACTTGATTCGTTTTTTATTTCTGTTTTTTTAATATGGTAAGAATCACGCAGAATTCCGTTAAAGCTCGTAGTGTTAAGGTAACAATTATGGCTTTTTTTTATATGCAATTTATGACTTGAATAGCAATGTATATATTTTGGACAGTGGGTGAATTTAGTAATAGACTGGAAAAAGAACCTGAGCAATAGGATTATAAAATTTGTACTATGCATGAAATGGGATTGGTTTTGTTAATAGGACGGTTTTCTTTTGTAAATTTTGATGGTGGGTGCCAAGTTATTTATGTTAATATGAAATCTCTCTGAATTAAAAGTATTTGGATATATGAAAAAAACGCAGGTAATCCGTCGACGTGACGCGTAGGCTTTAGGTGTAAATGAAATAATTAGGAATTTATATTGTATTTTTGTTCTAGTTATTCCAGGAATTGAGACTCTCTATGATAGGTGATGAGGGGTGATCCAATGCTAAGGTCCTGAATTTTTTTGGGTAAGTATTGTATTGTTAAACGTGAAAATGGAGCATTACTGGTGACTAATTTAATCAGTTGGTTTTTAGGTTAAAATGAATGGTAAATGTTAAATGTATTTGTTTTAAGTGTTTTGAACATAATGCTTCCAATAATTTTAGGGTTTTATCTCGGAACATTTAGTGAAAGTGGAGGTTACATCAAAACTATAATTAAATCATTAATCGTTTATTTTAGATTAAGTGGGTTTTGGATGATTGGTTTAAGTATGCTGCAGAAAATTTTTTATATGGGCAGGAATGAAATTTTTACCGGTAGTGGTTGTTTAACTGTAGGGCAATCCATTTTGAGAGCTTGTACGTGACACAGTTGGAGTTGGAAATTATTGGGCGTAGAGGAATATTTGTCTTATGAGTCTTTGGAATACCGTAGAAAACTGCTAATTGATTATTAAATGATTTGAGATTGTTAAAAAGATCTTCATCTTTGTCTAATATATTCTCTAATTCTTTGTTAAACTGGGATTGTGATGTTTTTAGTGGGTTGGATTTCAGTTTTATATAGAAGTTTTCGTCATTTAATAGCCCCATTGATTTGTTTATATATTCCGTACGGTCCATTATGACTATTTTACTGTCTTTATCTGATCTTGATATGATTATGTCCTTGTTATTCTTTAAGTTTTTTATGGTTTCATTAAAACATTTCGGTAATTTATTCTTATTGGTTAATGTTTTCTCAAGTAAAATTCCTAGCAGTATATCAGAGTTAATATCGGTTTGTTTTTTATTTCTGTTTTTCCATTGTTCGAAATCTATTAACATTTCAGGCAGAGGATCAATTGAATCTATTGCAAATGATAAACCGTAATTTAATACTGTTACTTCAGTTTCTGATAGTTGGACTTTGGATAAGTTAAGAATTGAATTTTCAGTTTCTATGTGCCATGGGCTGTTACGAAAGATTATTTTAAATTTACCTTCTAAGGTTTTAATTTTTCTTTCTATAATTGTTTTTTTTTTTAATTCCAGGGTATTTTGCATGTCTTTGATTATATTTTCTTTTTATTTGTCATTTGCGAGGTTATTTGGTCTATTATTGCTTCTGGTATTTGCTTTTTTTGCTTTGTGCAAAACCAAACCAGTTAACTTCTCTATTCGACACTTTTTCATTCTATGTGTGAGTATCTTCATGCATATGGGTCCTAAGGAATAGGTTCTATTTATTAGGTTCTTACTTGTTTTAGGTGTAAGTGATTTTGGTATAACCTTTCTCTTCTCTTGCATTTTTTCAGGAATCTTATCTGTACTTTCTTTGTATTTGCTTTATTGTTACAATTACAATTACAATTAGATGACATATCTAACGAAAGCTAGGAAAAGTCACGTAGGGTGAAACTAAATATTTAAGTCAATTCTACACTAGTAAAATTGTGTTAAAACATGTTTGGTGATTCTTAATAAAATAATAAAAATAAATAGTGCTTAGCTTTTTTAAAAGTATGGGAATGATAATTTGACTACATATAAAAAAGCAAAAAATTTGTCTATTAATAATTAAATTAACTTTAAACATACAATATGAAACCCGATTTATAAACCTTCACTTAAGAAATAACTATCAACTAAAAGAAAACATTTCTTCAAATAACTGTGATGTAATATTAAAGGCAAATACAAAGAAAAGTACAGTATAGAGAACTTTCCTGAAAAAATGCCATAGAAGTACGAGCAGTTATACCAAATCAACAACCAAACAAGTAGAACCTATTAAATAGTGAAACCATTCCCTAGGACCCTAGATGAGATACTCACACATAGAATAAAAACAGTGTCGAAAGTAGAAGGTTAAACTTTTGGTACTTTGCAAAGCAAAAAAGCAATACACAGCAATAATAGACAATACCGTCGGCAATGACAAATAAGAAAATATACAATGCAAAGACATGCAAAATACCCTGGAATTAAGAAAAAAACAATTATAGAAAGAAACATTAAAACCTTAGAAGGTAAATTTAAAATAATCTTTCGTAATAGCCCATGGCACATAGAAACTGAAAATTCAATTCTTAACTTATCCAAAGTCCAACTATCAGAAACTGAAGTAACAGTATTAAATTATGGTTTATCATTTGCAATAGATTCAATTGATCCTCTGCCTGAAATGTTAATAGATTTCGAACAATAGAAAAACAGAAATGGAAAACAAACCGATATTAACTCTGATATACTGCTAGGAATTTTACTTGAGAAAACATTAACCAATTAGAATAAATTACCGAAATGTTTTAATAAAACCATAAAAAACTTAAAGAATAACAAGGACATAATTATATCAAGATCAGATAAAGACAGTAAAATAGTCATAATGGACCGTACGGAATATATAAACAAATCAATGGAGCTATTAAATGACGAAAACACCTATATAAAACTGAAATCCAACCCACTAAAAACATCACAATCCCAGTTTAACAAAGAATTAGAGAATATATTAGACAAAGATAAAGATCTTTTTAACAATCTCAAATCATTTAATAATCAATTAGCATTTTTCTACGGTATTCCAAAGAC
>JABUQX010051519.1:0-27500 GCA_015478945.1 Trachelipus rathkii | reverse complement strand
CTTTAAAATCGCCATCTTTTATATACCTTGCGAAACCAAGCAACTGTGCCATAGTTACTAATATCTGTAGTTTCATCGAGTTGTATGGAAAAAATCTTGGTTGGTGTGCCGTTTTAAGTTCTTCGATCACTTGTTGCTTGACGCCTTCTGCCATATCAGAAATTCTTCGCTAAAATTAGTAATCGTTGATAACAGGCACAATAATTTAATTTAATTTGCAAATCTCTCTCACCCATCATGCAACTTACAATATCTTTGGAACATGGCAGATTGAGGGTTTTTCAGCAATCGTATGCGGTTTTTTTTGCTTAGCGATCTTGAGTGCTACTTTCAATAGGATGCAAGAAGTACTGCATTGAGATTGGCCTGAATGTGACTGACCAGCAAATTAATCAAGACGAGAAATGTTTCCGCACCACCTTCCATTCGTGTTAAAGAGCTTGCATCTTTATCCTTGTTAAAGTTGGATGACAGCCATGCAGATGACGTTTTAGAAAGCTAGGTTTCATAGAACCTTCAAACAAGACCTTGTAGCATAAGACACACTGTGGTTGTATTCGACTGCCTTTATGAATTGAGGTGAACCCGTATTTGATGTAACTCTCATCATGCTGTCTCTTTTTTTGATGGCAGCCGCCAACTAACTATTATATATATAATATATATATATATATATATATATATATAATATTTATAGTTATATATATATTATTATTATATAATATATATATATAGTAATATATATATATATCTATATATATATATAATTGTTATCTTAAAAATATGATTGGCGTACTTAGATGCATATTCTACTGACCTTAACGTACCCCCTGAAAATCTTCTTCCGTACCCCTGGGGGTACGCGTGACCCCAGTTTGAGAACGCTCTGCTATTATGCCGATTCGGATCAATTTCATATTACCTTTTTCGGATTAATTAACCTTGGTAAGAGCCTTGATAAATGCATGTGTCTAATGAATATAGCATTTCTAAAATGTACATTGCTCTGCTAGTTAAGATGAAATATTATATTTCACTACCTCTTTTTCCTCTAACTTTACCTCATTCGCCCTTACAACTAAGAAATGGACCACATGCATCCCCTTTGCTACATTTGTAAAGGGAGGGATGGTCAACTTTCAATAAGTAATACTTTTCTTTCATACATTTAAAACTTTTGCCTATCCAAATCCCTATTCATTTTTCTATGGATATTCCCCTTATATTAAGTACTGTGAAGATATTTGGTGTTAGCAGATGATTGGATGCCTTAAAACACGTAAGTGGTACAATTTAAGCTTTTTATTTTTCCACCTAGTATGATAATTTCTTGTCATCTACAAATGGTAGAAGTTTTGATAAAACATGTCTTTTTGGTATAAGAGAAAGAGTTCTCTTTTCTTTTTGTATTTTGTATTTCATGCATTCAAAATATTTATTTTGAACATATTTTTTATAGCCTCTCTGCAACCTTTAAACTATGTGATTTGTCAAATGACAATTTGCCCTACTCTTTTTTTTTATGCAGACGATTTTTAACCTCTTAAAACCAGCTTCTTTCAACCTTAAGTTTCATGCGGTCTGAGGAAGAATGTATCAGGTTACCTGTCGCACTTTTACCCTTGTAATTTATGGAAATGGCAGGTTTAATCTTTTATTATTTCTCATCATCATTTTTCCTAAGTTTTACATTCATATTCCTGCTGTGGACAAGAGCTTTAATCTTGATATCAAAATTCTGGACTGTATCCATTCTTTGGTGTTCACAAAAAGTCTGTCACAGATAAAACCTTTAAAACTAGCTTTTTCGCATGGGTGGCAATTTTGCTTGGGACAATTTTAACTCCCGATTGATTTATATATGTTTGTGATTCTTATGTAAGACACCTATTGATGACAAACCTCTTTAAATCTTCTTTTGATTCAATTTTCGTATACTGCAAAACAATATTGGGGGCTATCAACCAAAAAAGTATTAGTTGCTTATGTTGATGGGTAACAGCTAGCTTTGCCTTACTCAGCTCTATTCTTTTAATGGTTAACATCAAATTTTTGTTTAATGGTATCAACCGAGATTTAGACATTACTAAAGAACAATTTACCTCATCATTCTTTCTAATAATATTTAAGGTACTGCAGCACATGAAATTTGTGAATCATCTGAAAAGTAATGGATTTCAATACTTGTGTACTTTAAACACTTTAGATTGTATAGTCTGAGAATTGAAAGTTATTGAACTTGAATGTTATTTACCCATTTCATATAACTTTTTTTTATATATTAGGATTTCCTCATCCCAGTCTATTTTTTTTATCACATAACGTTTGAAATATTTTCTTTGATGGCACAAGTATTGGACTTATGATACCTAATGGGTCATATATGGAAAATATAGAACTAAGAATGCCTCTCTTGATTAGTTCTTTATGATCTTTATCTACCCAAGCCTTTATAAGATCATTTTCAGGATCCCAATTTAAACCTAGTGCTTTTTGTGAAGGCAGTTTATCCAAAGACAAATTTATTTCTTTAAAATTTTTGCTCAAGTCTTCATTGTTAATATTTTTAAAAAATCTCCTAGAATTACTTATCACTCCATGCAGTTTGAATCCACTAATTTTTAAAATTTCTTTTACCTCTTTATAAACTCCTATAGCTTCCTTTTCAGAACTTACAGACTTGAGGCAGTCATCTACATTAAAATTTCTCTGAATAGTTGCCTTGGCTATGTCACTAAACGTTTGTGTTTTTTTTATCTCTGTAGTTTGTTTTAAAACATAATTTGCTGCCAAATATGTGTACTTTGACTCTATATTCCTCTGGAGCTTTCTGTAAATTTCCATTTGGGAACCATAGGAAGGGCAAATAGTCTTTATCATCTTTAAGTACTTTAAGTTTGATAGAACCAATCTTGTTTAAATATCAGCTATAAAAGCATAATTTCCCTGCTTTAAACCTTTAAAAGTATGCCCCTTGTAAAGTTAATGAAAATCCAGGACCTTGTAAGTAGACTAATTTTTATGCAAGTACCATTAATATGGTAAGGCAGCATTAAGCAAACCACTCTTATTTCCTGTCTCCTGGGGGTGAATAAAACTAATGGTGTATCAGCTAAATGTATTTTAAAAGTTCAAATTTGATTTGACCTTTTTCTGCAAAATTCAGTTTTAACATTCATGTTGATACATTTCCCCTGTATTTTGGCAAATATTCCATTATCTTTTAAAATTTTTTTTCTCATGAAACAGTCTACTTAAATGCTTGACTGTTGTTATTAGGGGGAAATTGGTAGATTTCTCCTCTTTATTGTAAGCATTATAAAAAACTATTATATACTTCCATATATATATCTCCTCTATTTTGGTTTTTTTTGGTAATATTTATTTTAGGATAATAGTTTTTTATTTTTGGATTTGCAAACTATATACAGTATAATACAGTATCTTTTATTTATTAATGTTTAAGCGGAATTTATATTTTTTGTCTAACATGTGGTATCCATTTTCACTAACTTTCACTAAAAATCACATTCGGTCTTTGCGACAATTGCTGGTTGGAATGATTTATTTCACTTTCTTAATTCAAAAGCGGTACTATTTAGTCGTGTTTTTGTAATTAAATTTATAAAAAAATTTAATTATCAAACTGTAAAAAGGGTATAGAGGTAAATTTCTTCATTCTTTTCAAATATTTTCACTATCACCCTATCTCTATTCTCTCTTTACCTTCTCACAAATCAAATTTACCCTAACTAACAGAAATTTTTAAGTGATAGATTAACTAAAACCAAAAAGGGCAGAGTTATTCTATGGACTATATATTCAAGATCTTAAAATTCTCAAAGAGCAAAAATCTTTGAAAACAACAAAATTCAGGTAAGGCTAAATGGTAGATTCACAACTTGGGTACTATATATCACTTTTTTAACCTTTTATGACTTTTCAAAGATGTTTTTTTTTGTAATTATTTATCTGTATATGTTATATACCTAATTGTGTAATCTATATTGGCCTTAACGAACGGATTTGTTGCAAGTTCTTGATAACTCGTGCCTATTAATTGCAAATTACAATCAAACTATCTCCGGAGGCTTATAGAAGTTTTCGATATTTTGTGTATTATTCTAGGTCAAAAATACAAATTTTTAAAATTAGGTTTAAATTTGAACATAAGAAAAATAATAGAGACGGTAGAAGCCAACTAGGCCTATCGAGACTAGCCTTTTGGCGTTTTTTTGTCCTAAGTTTAGTAAGTCCTTTAGTGTATTTAATTTAAAATTTGGTATGAGAGTTAGGTAAGCAATGCATCTTTCCCTAACCTACATTACAGTGATTTTCTAAAAAATTGATGTTTAAACTTATGCTAAGTGATTTTCAACATCATAATTTGTTTCTTTTTTGTGTGTGTATGGTCTTGTAAACGGTTTCAAAATTCACATCAAATATTTTGTCCTGGTGGTAGGCCATATCTCATTTTTTCCTCAAAAATTTCAATTTCAAAGTTTTTTTCCGATTATCAGATAGAAGACTTCAAACTTCAAATTTTTTTTTTGTTGGTCTAATAGAACCTTTTCAAAATTCAAATAAATTAATTTTAGCCTGGTGGTAGGCTATCTTTTTCATTTTTGCCATCTTTCTTCAAGGTTTTCATTTGTCCTTGGGTCATTCTAGCCAAAATTCAGCGAAAATGTCTGACCAGAGATAGCAAGCCCTTTTGATAGCGTTACTAAAAAATCTAAAGCCTATAGTTCAAGCCCATTTCATCCTCAGGCACAAGTAAAAATATTTATCTTGGTTCAAATAGAGAGTAGGCCTATAGATACTAATAAAGATTAAAGATGCAGTTTATGTAAAGGATCTCATAGAGGAAGTAGAGTCCTTGTTATAAGATAAATAATGACAATAACAATATAATAAAATTAATATGAATGATAATGAGGTTGACTCCCTCATTCTGAGTTTCATAATAAGGAGTTGTGTTGTCAGATTCAGTACCAATGCTCGAAATTAAATCAGAAATTAAGTGAATTAAAATTTAAAGGGGGTCGCACATCAACCCCTCAAAAACATACTTTTCATGCTACTGCTTGTTCTTAGAGCTATAGATTGTTTTTTCTTTGAGGGCAATGAAACTGAAAAGTTTGCTTATAAAAACTTCATTTCAAAATTTAAGAGCTCCCTTAGATTTACAAAAAAATTTAAATAGATCGCTTAAACTTCATTGCCTAAAAAATAAATTAAGGGATATGCATACTCTCCCTAATTCAAAATCTTTCTATTAGTGATAAATAATTATAATCAAGGCTCTTGAATCTAGATAAAGAGTTTTTAGACGAAAATCTCATCATTGATGAAATTAAATTAAAAGGATATAATTTTTTAATCATATTTAATTGACCCTACAGATAATGCAAATAGGGTTTACTTAAATGATATCAGAACATTAATAATATGAAATTGAGGAGTTATAAACTCAAATATTCTTGAGGAGGTAATGGGATTTCAGTAAGTACTTAGCCCACTAGTTTTATCAACATTAACCTAATTGTGGTAAGTAAAGGAAATTACTCGCAAGTTGAATACCAATTATACCAATTTAAATCAAATATTTGATATAGCTCTAATGAGTATCAAAAATATTGGTAAAAGGGACAAATTAGTCTAAAGGTTATATTTTTAGTTTATTTATATCCAATTTAAAACTTTATAAATACTTCAGATAAGCCTAATTTTAAAAATTTTAAAATTAATGAAATCAAGGCCGAATGGTATCCCTTAAAATCTAATAATAGACCTGATTCCAATTCTGCTTTGCAGATTTAAAATTCATACTAATGAAGTTAGTGCAAATGCCGCTTCTCATAGTCTTGAGTCCTTCCACTTTCTAAATCAACGGTTATTCCAAAATCATGTAAGGTCTTTTGTACATGCACAGTTCCTGTGATGACCACTTGCAATGTGTAATCTAACCGCTATGATTTTAAGAATTAAAAGAGGTAATGAAATGAGACTATCCCGGAATTGTTCAATCGTACTAAACATACCGAAGATCAGTGTCCTGGACTTGAGGAGCCACTTCTTTTAGTTTGCCAAGTTTTGCAATAAAAAGACGCTCATATTTCAGCTCTGTTGTAAGCAAAGGAAAGTGTCCACCTCCAACAAATGTCATGCTCTTAGTCTTTAGTCAAGAGCACCAGACAGTTTTATATTTGTTGCAATCAATTACTATAAAGCGAAATTCAGGTAGGCGGTACAGTATCGGCTTCAAGTCATATCCGCTGCCTAGTCGACTGCTGGCTCACAGAAGGTCCTACCTTTTCTAAGAAGAGTTTGCTGGACAAACTCAATATATCTGTAGAGAATCATCAAAGCACTCATTACGATATAAAAACCTATTTAGGTATAACTCCCGCAGTTTGAAAGGACGACGTTCTATGATGTATATATGGACCAGTCTTGTTTTTTCACCCTTCCTCTTTTTGGTTGATGAGGATCTTCATTACTAGTTATGAGATCTAAAGTTTCGTAGATCAGGCTCTAATTAATTTGAGAAATAAATCTTACAAATTAGCTGATTTCCTGGCTATAAAGAAGTCCCTAAATAACTCTTTTTTTTTCGCACTTGGATGCCTTAATTGGGCATTGTTTATAGAGTAATTTCCCTCACTAGAAATTGATTAAATGTATGAGTGCGATCTGTTTTTAAGTTAAAAGATGGTTCTATTTTTAGCATTGTGAAATATTACTATTTTATATACAAATAATCATAGCAGAGTGAGTTCAAACACGATTTTTTTAATTATAAAAGCATTCTCAAAATCAACATTCATGTTTGTAAGCAATCAATTGCAGGTTAACCATGACCTTGTTAAATGCGTCTTTAAACCCTGTAACATTCCTTATTTTAATCCGCTTTAAGCATATCCTAAGTAATTCAGAGGTAGAGCAAAGGATTAGTAAAACATGGTTCAATTAGAAGTCCTTAGGTATAAGAACGATATCGCCATAATAACATTCAGACTGCTTCACTAGCAAAACAGATTTGAAAAAATTCAAGGTGGTAAATAGAGTTTTTAAAGATGGAAAATCTCATATAGATCTTCCATGGATTTGAAAATAAACTTCCCCTGTTGCCCAATCAACACATAACATTGATCTTGCCAGTGGCTTTAAATAGAGTTTAATGAAATTTAGAAAATAAGGTTTAAAGTGATGATGATGTCTTTTCAGCAACAATTAAGCTGAAATGGTATGAAAGGAAAGATAAATTTCTGAGTAATAAAAATTATAATTTGGTTCCTCACAGAACCCTGTTATCAAAACTGGCACTGACACAGTTTCAAACAACAGGTCAGGGCCTGTGTTAACTGTTCTTCAAAACTAACTCTTTACCCATCTCTAAATGAGGCAGCCCCTATCATGGACTATCTACTTCACTTCGATCTGGACTATCTACATTTATTCCGGTTCCAGATCAAAATGTTTTGGTCATGTATCAGCGCGACATCTAACACCAGCCTGTCTTCCAGAATTAAGTTAAAAATCTACTCGAAGAACGCGCAATCGGCTTTTTGCTTTTTTGGAAAAGTAATGGTCCATTAGGCTTTATCGATACTCACACCATCATTAGCTTCTTATCTATCGGTTTCACATCCTCACCTTTCATCTCAATTTATATTCATTAAGCACCAATGCTTAGTCCATATGAAGGATGATGGGCATGTACTCAGATTCTAATTAAATCAATACTTCTTATCTGTTGCATTTTCACACATCTATTAGTGGCCATGATCTACAACATTTCAAAGAACTTTTATCATGAATGCAACACAAAAAAGAATGGAAGATGGTGGGTTCCATCTTAGAAGTTGGGACTCTAATATTGATCAATTAAGAGCTATTATGGAAGGAGAGGGTAGAACTAGTTTCAAACATCAGGAATCAAGAAGATATAGGTTTTCTATATTTTGAACAAAGACATTTTACCAGTCCTTAAAATAGCAAATTTTCAGTTTTGAAATGGAAATAAAATTTAGATCACTTTTTAAATATATGAATATTATTTTATTTCTAGGTTTGATGATCAGTAAACATCAGGAAATTATGGCAATTAGGTATCGATTGGGATGAAAAGGTCCCCTGCTGATGTTTTTAGTTATACCACTGGCTACTATCTCGTATGCAAGATATTTATAAAATAAATACATAATATTGAAATTGAAAGGTGTGGTTTCTCACCTTCTCCCTCAAACTCTTTATTCGTGTTTTGTGATGCTTCTTTATCTTGTTATGGTTTTGTCGTTTATAATAGTATAGGTCAAGGTTCTAAATTAATATTCTCAAAGGCCAGGGTGGCCCCTTCTTCTCTAGGGGCTTTTGCCCCTCTTTAGAGCTTGTTATTTGTGGTTCTTATTTTTCAAGTGTCATCAAAATCAATATTCATACAGATTTCAAAATGGGTACAGTTCAAAAACAATAAGGTCTTTGTAGATGCCTCGAATTGTCCTTTCATGGCTCTGTCTGGAAAGGCAAAAAATAAAATATTTTGTTTAACAATATGACTGAAAGAAAATTTAATCAATTCAAATCAAAGTTTGAGCAAGAGTACAATGTATCCATTTCTTAGGCTTACATCAATACTGCTGAAAACCCAGCAGATTTGATTACCAGAGGTGTTAAACAACTTTCTATTTTTTTCTTTCAAAATTGGCATTATGGCTAAAGGGTCCCTCTTGGATTCTGCTAGTAATCTCATCTCAATGGCCTATTAGTAAACTTAAATGTTTGTCTGAGGCCATTAAGGAAAAGACTTTTGCAATGTCACACATCTGTGGTAGCTACTCAGTCTTTATTACAATTTAAAGATTTGCCCAGAAGTCGCATAAGCTTTTTTTTTTAAAATTAATTTACCTTAAAAAAAAAAAAAAAAAAAAATATTCAAATTCATTAGCAGGAGTAAAGGGTTGATGAAGAATTGGTTGAAATCAGCAAAGCCCAACTCTTTTGGTTGAAGATAATGCAGCAGAATTGTTTTTCTAAGGAGATATATTTTTGATGTATTCTCTTCAATCCTTAGTTGATGGGTCATCAACTTAATTAGTTCATAGTTGAATAAGGCCCTAATCCGATCCAAAGGTAGAATTGCCAAGAACACTTTTATATCAATGATAGAATGTGATATAATCCAATTCTTCCTTGGCAAGGATCAATCATTCCACTAGATTAATCATAAGACTTTTCTTCAAGATTGGTCACAATTTGGGGTGTTCAACCACTTATCAATTTTTATCAGAGTCATGGCTTTCTGATTACCAAAGGCCAGGCAGGCTGTAAAGAATGTTTTGTGCAGACTGTATAGTTTGCAAAAAATTTAAACAGTATACCCTTTAAATATCCAAGAATGACTAATCTTCCTCATCATAGAGTTAATTTTGTGCGTCCTTTTGAGCATACCGGTGTGAACTTTACAGGGCATCTCGTTGTAAGGATTAATAATAAGAAATTTCAAAAAATGTATCTATTAATTTTCCCGGCTTAATATCAGAGCTATTCACTGTTGATGTCCTTCCAGATCATTCACTGAATCCTTTTTTTCACTTTCATGTCCAACGTTTCACAATATATAATGGGCATAACCGTCCAACTTTGGGTACTCAGATAATGCGAATTTCAACAAGGTGGAAACGTCTGCTAGGAATAGTTTCTCTTCAAATATGTTCTCCGAACATATGCGTATCAATAACATCAACAAACAAGAAAAGATAAAAATAGATAAACACAGAGTAAAAGGAAGAGGACATGAGAACATCTCTTCAACAAACAAAAAATAAATAAAGAACAAAACAAAAACACAAAACACAAAAAGGATAATCAAAAAAAGGGCAAAAAAACAACAAAACAACAAAAAAAAAAAAACAAAACAAAAACAACAAAAAAATATACACACAAACATACAAATATAAAATACAAACAAATAGAAAAACTACAAAAAAGACAAAAAACAAAAAAAAAACAACAAAAGAAACACAAAAAACAAACAAGAAAAAAAAAAAAAAAAAACAATATCAAACATAAAAAAATTAAAAAAAAAAAAAACTAAAAATAAAAAAACAAAAAAAAAAAAATAAATAAAAGTAAAAAAAAAAAATGCATATCAAACAAAAATAAATGAAGACAAAACAAAAAAAAATAATACAAACAAATAAAAATAAAGCAAACAAACAAACAGACTAAAAAATAAAATCAAAAAATTGAATAAAAAAGAAAGCGCGTACATTCTTACAATAAATATTTGAACAAAAAAAAAACATAAAAAAACAAAACAATATCAATCATAAAAAAATAGAAAAAAAGAAAAACAAAAAAAATCAAATTGAAATAGAACAACAAAAAAAAAAACACAAACAAAAATGAAAAGGCAAAAAAAAAGAAAAAAAAAAAAAAAAAAAAAACAAAACAAAACAAAAAAAGAAAAGGTTCTCCAGTAGGAATCTCTTCTACTGTAACTAAAAAAAAAAAAAAAAACACAAAATAAAAAAAAAAAAAAGAAAACATTAACAAGATTTCCAGTCTATTCCAGTTTGGTGGGATCAGTTTGGGAGAGTATGAACAAAAAGTTAAGGGATGTCTCTATAAAACTATACGCCATGCAAACCAGCCTTAACCTACTTTCAACGGTTGAAAAAATATATCCAAAATATTGTGGACGGTCAAATCAATGAAAAGGTGTTGTCCTTTCCTGGATAATAATGAATTTGGAAGTTATTGTCCAATTCCTTTTTGAAGCCCTTATGGCAAATTCAACCTCAAATTCATGAAGTTTTCAACCCCAATATGGAAAAACACTTCCTCCTCACAAACAAAACTTAGCCCATAAACTTCTAACTGCTCAAGGTAAAGTTTTGGAGACTTTTCAGGGAATTATGGTATGAGTCTTATCTATTAAAATTTGGCGCCAGAAACAAAGTAAGAATCTCTATCAAGTCAAGAGTGGACCAACGAATAAAGGTTGGAGATATAGTTTTGATACACACACCTAATAAGCCAACACCCTTCTGGCCTTTAGGTAGAGGTTCCTGAAAGTCATTGTTGTGATTGAAGACAAGAATCAGGTAGTGTTGTTTTATTACAACAGGGAGATGGGACAACCTGTCATTATTCCATTTGTCATCTTTACCCATTGGAGTTATCTATACCCACTCTTGGTCCTTCCAGTGGAGAAAACTGATGCTGAGGCAAGCAAGTGATCTCTCCAATTCAGATGGTCAAAACAATGAAAATACAGATCAAATTGAACAACATATAAAATTCAAAATTCAAGTTTATGTTTAACTTGCATATACTGCTATTGTAGATGAACAACCTTCAACTTCAGGTATATATTCACCTCAACTTGACTCTCAACAGAATCAAAATTCTCAGATCAATTCAGTCAAAGAAAGACTACTTAGACAGGCTGTTGTCAGTGTCAAGAATTCCCTCGCAGGAATTTATCTGATTTGTAAAAAAATTTAAATTTTCTTTTAATGCAAAATGGTTTACCGATGCGATCTCTTCAGTGGAGGATAATAAAAACTAATTATATACTTCCATATATAATATCGAAGCAGTTCAAATTTTGGTAAATTTTCAATTTTGAGGATATAAGTAATTTTATTTATAATATATTAGGAGCTATTAGGTATATACAGTATCTTTATTTATTAAGTTTTAGCGAATTTCATATTTTTGTCTACATGTTGGTATCCATTATTTCACTTCAATTTCACTAACAAAAAAATTCACATTGTCTTGGCGACAATTGTGGATTCACTTCTAATTCAAAAGCGGGTACTATTTAGTCCCCGTGTTTGGTGTAAATGTATCAAAGTTAATATCAAAATTGTAAAAAGGGTATTAAGAGGTAAATTTCCCTTCATTTCTTTTCACTTTTTCAACTATCACCTATCTCTATTTCTCATTACCTTCTCACCAATTCAAAATTTACGCCTACTAAGATTTTAGTGATAATTAAACTAAAACCAGAAAGGTCAGAGTTTATCTATGGACTAATATCAAGATCCTTATTTCAAAAGAGCAAAAAAAATCTTTTGAAAACAACAAATCAGGTAAGGCTAATGTAGATTCACAATTGTACTTATATATCACCTTTTTTAAAACCTTAATACCATCCTGAAATTTGCCTGTTATTGCTCTTTGCAATGTGCTTTCAATTCTTTCTTTCCATTTTCTAGCCTTAATACTTTCACAGATCTGTTCTGAAATCTTTTCAGAAAACTCTCTCAAGCAATGCCTGTCAAGTATATTTTCACTTTTTTCTATGATTCGAGTTCTATGACATCTTAAGTTCATGAATGCTGGTATCCCTTCTGGAACAATTTCTTGAATGGTCCAACCTAAGCCACATTTAACTGCAAAAGGATAATTGTAAGGTCTTTCTACAATTTCAGTAGGTTTCAGAAACTCACTTTTGTTCATACCTAACTAAAAAGTTCTTATTTTTGCTTCCATAAATTTCATGACATTGTAAATAGTCCCAATCCATGTTTTATCTGTTTGCGAGATGGGGAATCCTCTTGGTAATGGGCCAAAGTGTTTTACAATAGATTGTACTAATAGTCTCAAATCTCAATATCAAATAAATTTCTAAATTGTTCATAGATATGCGTGGATTATTTTATTTTTCGCCCGCAAACATTGGTTTGTGAAGCCAATTTTGGAGAGAAAGCTCTCCAACAAGTTCAGCCAGCTTTGGAGAACAAATTCTCCAACAAGTTTAAGAATAAAAGTTCTTCCCCATTTCCCATAACAATTATTTTGATCTTCACCTTTTAGCTTAGTTTTGACTGGCACAGCAGGATAGGATAACTTTTCGTTACTTGCTCTACTCAATTTTGTTTGAAAACTTTGTGGTCGATTATTTTATGACCTTTTTGACTGTGGTATCTCCCTGACTTACAGAGGAAGCTGATGGAGTAGGATTTGAGTTGTTTTGATCTTTCTTTGAATTGGTATTTGTATTTTCTTTTGGATTATCGTTTTGCAAAAGTATTAGATGACACTTTCCAAATTTCTCACATTTCTCTGGTCTCCTACAATTGTTACTATAATGGTTTGTTGCATTTATTTATACTATGATTCTCCTTTTTGCAAAACTGACATTTAATATTTTTATTATTATCACCTTTACTATTATTATCATTTTTATTATTATCATTATTATTTTTATTATTTTTTTAAATTCGATTATTGTCATTTTTGTTTTCTCTGGTATAAAATGACTTAAATTTGTATTTATTCTTCTATTTTTTTTTTTATTTAGTATTTCATATTATTAATTGCTCAATTTTTAACTAGTATAAAAAAAAATTATATTTTTGGCAACTTAAATAATAAGTAGCTATTTAATTTATACCTACAAATGATGGTAAGTTTAGTAAGATTTTGAATTCTTTTGCAACATATTTTTTGGGAAAAAATTTGCATATAGTTTTGTAAATTTATATTTCATTCTCAACCTTATTTCTCCATTTATCACGCTGTCTAAATGGAGTTTTCCTGACTATTTTGTAATCTCAACCTGTGCAAATCAGCTAGTTTAAGGTAAAATATTACTACATGGAGTTTGTTACAAGATTTAAAAACAAAGAAAAATTCTCTTCATAGCTTTCTTATCTTCACTTTTAATGTCATGCCAAATTTTAGTTTCCTCCATATTGCATTCAAACAATTAAATTTTGGTTTCATTTCCCCAATTCTTGTCCCCTCATAAAATTCTAGATGAACCATTTGTAGTTTCTTCCTGCATCTATGTGTAAAAAACTTCTTTTTACAATGTCATTTGCTTGACTTTTGGCATATTTTATCAAATAATGCAGTTTGTTACTTTTACTATAACACTTACCCTCTATATTGGTTCTAAATGTTAAATAAAATCCTTAAATTTTGTTGGATCTTCACCTGTAAATGTCTCTGGTTCACACATTGGTAAAGGATTATTATTGTTTATTTCTAGCTGCCAACTATTAAAAGCTCTCTGTTCCTTTAAATTCTGTACTAGTTTAAAATCATCTTTAGTAGTTTCAGTACATTTTTAATTTCTTTTGTATCTGAAAATCCTATGACGCTCATATTTGGGTAAATTATCACTAATACTTGAAATTGGCTTTTCTAACTACCCCTCTATTTGTATCAAGCTTTATTACAAATCTTTTGTATAGCTATTTTGATGATCCATGTTTAAGTTTTCTAACTCTCTTTCTAATTCCCTCTTTTCTAACAAATGTTCTTTGCCTGCTTTTAGTATAGCATTTTTTCTTTCTATCTCATATACCATTGATTGTGATATTTAACCTCCTGACCTGACGCTGGATTTACTTGACTTTATACTACCTATGCTACTTATACTATCATGTGGTCTTATTTTGAGCTCATATTTACTCATATACTTACTTATACTTTCTTTCAACTCATGATATAGTTTCAAATTTGATGTAAACCACTGAGTTATTTTTTGTCGATCACGAGATTTCGCTTCCAATTCTCTGCGAGCATTATCTAATGCTTCCACCTTTATTTCTAATTCAAGCTCATTAGCTTTGAGCTCGAAAGATGTATCTGTATCGTTTAAAAACGCACCCTATAATTTAGCCTTTATATCATTTATTTTGTGAGTTACAGTGGCTAATTTTCCGGAAGGCATTTTTATATCTCCTTCAGAATATTCAATATCGTCTATTTTTCCCACTTCCTTCGCTTTAGTGCTCATATATTTTTTTTAATTTTTTTATAGCAACTTTCGTTCACACTAACACATATTTAAATAAAAAGGAAGGTATTTATTTCTAACACTCTACATATACAGATAAATTTTTATACATCGCATATTTAAACTTACCTGTATATATTTTATTTTATTTATTTATTCTTTTTTTTCACTCTATGCATAAAAACTTCCCACTAATGAGGCTAGAGTTGAACGATGATTCTGATTCTTTAGTAAAATACCAATACCATCGATTTTGCTTGTATCTCTTTTCTATTGAAGAACTATAGTGATGATCCTATCACCAATGGTAAAGTACAAACGCAGTTCACAAATCTTTTATTTGTACATAGCCATAATGTGAACAGGTCCTAAAAAATATAAGAATTCAAATATAATATAAATTTACATAATATAATTTTACATAAAATATATTGCTTTTTGGTTTTGACTCTTTATTAACCATCTTTTAAAAGTTATTTTTCAAAATATTTTCATTGTTATTTTTTACACTCATACAACATTCATACCAACTATAATAATAACAACTTCAACTTCAACTGACCTTCAATACTGATGAATAGGGATTTTTTCCAGAAGAGATGTTATATGGTGGCTTTCTTTGGTAATAGGGCTGCCTTTTTATTATTTAGAACTACTTTAAGAATTTGTCAGTTGCTTGGATTCTACCTCAAAACTTTAATTTTCTTCTTTATGTAATCCTTTAGCTCTAGATTCAATAGATGTTTCTATTATTATTACTTTATATACATCTTGTTTATTATTGTTGATCCATGATATTTTAGTGAGTCTCACTTTGTCATGTCACAATAATAATTATAACCAATGGGAGTTTCTAATTTTAGCACACTCACTTTCATAAATTTTTTACACAATCTCGTGAGTCTCACATCTCAAACTGTGTCATATTTATTACTGGTTACCTAACTATGTAGCATCGCATATGTTTATTAAGGCTCCGCTCAAAATATAACTATTAATTCACTTTATAAAAATCTATACGGTAGTCAGCAGTTACGCATTAACACGCACAACACTAACACAACCTTACTACACTTTTATACATGACTATATCATATCATTGATACACTGATTATTACATTTACCTCATAGACACTTTACATTTATTATTGATTTCTCATAATTTTATATCACACGTGGCGATCTTGCGACTTAACGATCCAATTCATTATACCATATCATCACTCTATTGTGAATATCAAATTACTCAAATATTGGATTGATGTCTAATATTTTTTGCGCCCACTATTATTATTATTATTATTATTATTATATAATTATTGGTTTATTTTTTAAATTATTTTTTGCCCATTCTCATTATTTAGTGACTTGTTCTATTTATAGTCTCTCATTTTTTGAATTAATTATGTATATTAAATTTGAGTTTTTATTATAATTATGACTACTATATTATGATTATTACTCTCGAGTATCATATATGTTATAGCCCTCCTTTATTTGAGCGTTCAATTTACTCTAAATATTTTAATGACCATGGGTTACCAACATTTTGTTGTTAGACCTTTCCCCCATGCCCTCCGACTATTAGAAACCTTGCATGCATTATATTAGTGTTGTTTATGCATATTTTACCGCCATAATTAACTCCGTTATTTGTAATGTATAAACTACTTAATCTAGTTGAATGTATCATATTCAGGCTGTTCTTAATGACATAAGTATTAGATGAGTGCCAAGTCCTGTGATGTTCCAAGCAAATGACAAACGCTGAATGTTCCATGCCGGCGCGCAGTATGCTAAGGCTAGTTGCCACCTAGTATTAGTGCCAACGTGATAAGCTAGCCCATACTGGGAATGACGCATCAGTTAGAACTGCGCGACCAATAAATCAGTCACAGAGTCTGAAAAGTGCCATATCGACAAATAGTTTGCTTCCTCACCTATGAGTGCCCTTGTTTTCAAGTTGACTTTTCTTAGCCTCCCCGCCTGAGCCCGCCGAATTGACAACTAATATAGAGCGGGCTGTCTACCCCGCTACAGGTTAGTAAAGGCTGTATAGAGTGGAATGTCCTCTGTATTTGGATAGTCATATTTATAATCATCCAGCAGCTGTCCTCGGATCGTGTTGGAACTTACATATAGGTTTCAGTCATTTTTTGCCTACCACACTCTCAGTGGACAGCACGAATAATAGAACTCAATATTATAGCGCTTAATTACAACTTCTATTCCATAGACATCATATACAGTGTAACATAAGATGGAAATTATGTTACAATATTACATACAGACACTCCACTACTGCAGAGTGAGCATTATCGCTCTTTACAAATAAGAAATACACTCAACGAACAGATATACGCTATTATTTTGGGATACTGTCGTCCTAACTTTTAAGATGCACCATAAAAACTACGTTGTGTTATAAGTTCTATAAACCCAATGCAATAAATTTTGCCTCAAGCATTGCTGACCCCCCAATCTTTGTTGCTCCATTCGCAAATGCCTCAGCAATCTTCGATTGCTCCAAACTTTTGAAAGAAGTCTCCGTTCTTCTATTTGATGAGTTCATCTTTGCGTGCCACTCAACTCTCTCTTGTTGAGGAACCATTACTAACTATAGAAAGCTACTCAAGGATTAATAACTTTGAATGGTACGATATTCTCTACCCCATACCTCATCTCTACATAAGTTACGTAGTGTGAATCTTAATGTCAGTCAACCATAATCTATAGATATGGTGCTGAAATTCCGCAGGATGCTCAGAACTCGATGCAGATGCGACTACCAGCTGATAGTCCTCACGGAACCCGCATCCCGCATGACGGAGCCCGGGCGAGGGCCGAATGAACTAAAAATTCCTCTCTACTCGGCTCACTCACCTATAAGTCATTTCACATTTTTTCAATTATCATCGTCTTTACTAGAAAAGCATATCATTTCGTCTTAATTACAAAACATTTTCAACCTAAACAGGCCAACTAGTAACTCATTTTATCAGAACTCTATTATTATATATCAATACACATAATATTTAATTTATGTACACCATTGACTCTCTTTAAAAAGGTTTGAAGGCTGATTTTACTTAATATTTATATTAATTTGCAAACAGAATTTATCCATATTTAACTAAAAAGCTTATGCAAAGAGTAAGAAAAATACGACTCACACGTAAGTGTCATAAGACTGGATCATAATATCTAATAACTATTTATATATCTACTTATAACTGTACGAAAATTTTCATTAAAAATATCATAAGAAATACCAACCCCTATATAAAGCTAGATTAAATCTCAGATAATAATTCATAAAATGATTGATAATACTACTAATCACAATAAGTAGGGATTAGGTATTAGCTTTTGTTTTACTACGCTATTTACTGCTATTAACTCTACTATGTTTTACGGTTTTATTATAGATCTTATATGTTATTACTGACGTTTAAACCTATCAAATTATTTAATGTATACAGATTTACATACCTCTATTTAAAAGCATACGGTAATAAATCAGTATAATCTCAATAGAGGTCGGTTATCCTTTAAATCAAACCTAGGAGGGTATTAATTTAAGTATACTGCTTTTGTTTATTATATTAATAGTATTGTAACCTAGTATACCATGATTTGACATATGTCTGTAAGTCCTTATACTACAATGTATGTAGCTCGTCTTAATAAACTTCAATTGTTTTGACTGGCGCTCATAAACTCAATAATACTTTCTTTCAAACTGCACTTTAGTTATTACTTTCCGTTATATATTAGAGCACTAAAATTTATAAAGCTTTATCGTCCCTTCCAACACTCTAGACTGCTAAAAAGTCTGTCGTCATCTTCTTCGTCATTCTCTGTCGAGTCTCGTTCGATTATGGAAATCGTTTGGTATATCATCTATTCTACATGCCCTTTTTATTAATCTCTCTCTCATCTCTCTCTCTCTCTTCTCATCTACTCTCTCTCAATGCTCTCTACTCTCTCCTACTCTCTCTCTCTATCTCTCTTCAGACTATACTCTCTCTTCTCTCTTAGTCTCCTCTCCTCTGCTCTCTCCTACAGTCTTACTCTCTCTTCTCTCCTGCTCTCTTCCTCTCTCGTCTTATCATGCGCCCTTATGTTCTCTCTTATCTTTAAGACTCTATTATACACCGTCTTCATGTTAGAGCGGGATGAACACATCTCTTTTCGTGATTATGTCTTCGTTCTTTTATCTGAGTCTGTGACCTCTGACTTTACTTGCCTTTAATCAATGTATTTACTGCTATAACGTTTCTGCTTACTGCTCACCGTGCTATAATGGTCTCTGCACTGTTTACACACCTGAGCTCCCTTTTTCTAACATCTTTCTCTATTTTATTATGTCTATTCTCCTATCTATTTATATATTACACTCTCTCTTAATCTGCGTTCTTACCGTCTACTCGCTCTCTTCTCATTTAGATAAATTACTTTTATTCGTATTTCTGCATCATAATGTGATATGTTATCCGTTTATTTTCAGTTTAATAGCTTTTGTTCATTATTTTTAGATTTATTATCTTCCTTAATCTTATTGAATTATTCACAACATTCCTTTTGTTTCATTCTGTTATCTTGTTCTCGGTATATCTAGTCTGTCATTTATTATTTACATAACTAATGGTAAGTAATTTTTTATATTAATCAATTTTCTCCTCTTCATTCTCTTCTTCCTTATGTCTCCTTTTGGCAAAGTTAGAAATATATTTCTTATTTTCATTAGATTCCCTTATGTGTACTTTTGGCTTCCTCTTTTCTCTTTTACAATTTCATTTCTAACTTTCTCTTATCTGTGCTCTCTCTCTACTCATCTCTCTTACTCTCTCTCTCTTCTCAGTTACTTTCAGCCCCCATCTCTCCTCTCTTACTCCGTCTCTCTCAACCCTCTCTCCTTACACACACACACCACACACACAAATCCCAGCACCAGGACAATCTTTAATCTACTATCTATCATCGAAGTTTACTACATACTTTTAATGGTTCTACAGATTAACTATAACTCATATTTCACATTGCTTTTGTTGATTTCTGCGATGTTTTTTTTAACTCGTTATAGTTTTTTCCTTTGTCACAATAATTTATAAAATACTATTTTATTTTCCGAGTTTAAACCACACAAATAAATTGCATCATTGTTGTTTATTTGTTTCTATTCTTTCATTTTTTTTATGTTTCTTTAAGCAACTTTATAGGCTATTATTATTCATCTATTTAATTATTATCTTATCTATATCATTTCATTATATATTTACTATTATTTACACATCTATTCTTATAGTACACATTTACTTAATCTTATTGTAATCTATTATCTTTATTTAATTATGATATATTACATCCTGGACATTAATTTATGATCATTTTTAATACCTTTCTATATTTTAATTTTACGTTCCCAAACAAAATTTATTTTTCATTTTATTTTTTCATACTTATTTTCTCTCTCTCTCTCCAACTCTAATACCTTCACTCATTATTTCTGCCAATTTCTTTCTTGGTTATTTTGAACATATGTTTGGAACTATTATTATATTTTGTGCCATTGCAAACTTATATTAAAACTCTATATCGCATTTCTATAATATAACTCTTGATTGCTAACATCTTAACAACTTCTAAAACCACTCCGGTCAATATACTCATCTAACTAAAATTGATATCTCATACCTTTATTTATCAAATGTACTTTTATCCTACTATTCACATTACCTTTCTCTGATTCCTACTCTCTCTTCTCCTCTACACGTGCATATTCTCTCCTCTTCTACACTCACTCATCTCTACCTACCATGCATATCTTTACTCTCCTCTCTCTCTCTCATCTCTCCTACTATCTCTCCATCTCTCATCTCTCTCTATGTCCTTTACCACTTTGATCATCAACTAAGATTTACACACCCACACTCCACACCACATCACCAACTACATACCAGCCCACACACACATACACACCCACGCATACTCACTCTACACATATATATATATAATATATATAACGGTATAATATATTTATATTTAAACACATATATATTTATATTATCTTTAACTTATAAAACAGCGATCATTCCATTCCCTTTTCACTAACATATATTCTAAACATATAACTAAAATATTTTCAATATAGTTTTATTAAAATAATAACTTCATATATAATAATTAATCAATCATATTTCATTTACATTAAATAAACTAAGAATTTATTATATTATATAATATATACACTGTTTACACAGTGGTGGCTCTAGAGGACAGATTTATAACCTAATTTAAAGTTTTATAAACTAACTACTTTCTACTAAATAATAATAATTTTATGACAAATTTATTAAAAACATATTATTTTATACGTACTCATCATTGTATTATTATAACAGCAATAAATCAAGTATTAAATAATCATGTTAATATATATGTAACTCCTGCGCCTAGACACGCACCCCCCTTCAATTGCACCAATACAATGTCCTCACTGATATACTGCCCAACGTGTCTTCCGATATTTGGATTCATATATAAAGCAGATGAACTTCGTGGTATATCATGTCTTTTTTTTTCCAATTTAAAACCCAACGTCCTCTCCCTTTATTCATACACATGTTGTTATGATAATAATATGCGCAAAAAATAACAGAATAAGTATTGATGTGAGTAATAAGAGAAATATTTGGGAGGTGTTGTTATCAGCATTCACCATACACACTGCATCAACACACAACACACCACACACACACTAACCAACTTCGATTTAATTTTTATTAAAAAGATCAATTAATTAATATTTATTTCATATTTAATATAATAATACTCAATTATATTTACACTATATTTTTATATTCACTACAATTACTGCAAATATTAAAACCCTTCAAAGTTGTATTAAAATAATTTCGGGGTTATTTCATTTATTATCATTTATAGTACCTTATTTTTATTTTCATAGATTTAATCTATGCTTACTAATTTGACCGTTTAACCATTTCTTGAATGTAAAAACACATAACATAACTCACCGCACTCTACTCCATTACAGATATACGACTAAATACTTAAACTACTTACCCTATTCTCATAGTAAATAAATATATACTATGATATATATACTATATATTTAAATGTTGACATATACCTACTATTGATTTATATGATCTAAAATTTTTAAGTATATAATAGTCATAATCCGTATTTTTTTAAACATACCCAGGCGATATTCATCAAAGTTTCTCGCGTTTCAAATAAAATAATCGTTGATATTAACAAAATTCTTATAATTAAAAGATTAAAATTAGTGGTGCATAATCTTTCCCAAATGTGAGGCTAACTTCTTTAGTTTGGCCTTAATATATAAATATTTAGAGTAGATAAAGTCTTTATTGTGATATAGTGACTGAGTATCTATAGGCTATAATTTAAATATACTACTTAATTACCAGTAATCAAAAGTTTAATTCCCGTATAGTAGAAGAAATCTAATTTGTTATAAATTTATTATATTTTTATAGGTCTTAATGAGTATAATATTTTGTGCACAATGTTAAGAACTTATTGAGGAACTATATATGGAGTAATAGTCGTATCACGTTAGTAATAATAGAGATATCCATAATAAATTCCAAGCATATACGAATATTAAAAAATTTGTAAACTGTTTACAGAAGCCTACGAATTCGAAATTCGGTTCTTTGCGTTATGGTTGAATCTGTGACAGCTCGAAACACTATTTCCTCTTTCATCTAAATAAGACTTTTACTGTGTTTAGTGTGTAGGAAGTTAGGTAATTCTCACTGAGAGAATTATTTATATCTGTTCATATCTTGAACAAAATTTAACGTTGTTCTATTAAAACTATTTAATTTTGATGAATAGGTTGAGTATCATTTTATATATCTTTATATATTAGTAATATTATATACAAACTCATTTTTTTAATAATATAAATAACTAATATATATAAGTTCATAACATATCATATATATCTATTTACTACTTGTATTATAAGTCGAGTTGTACTCAAGTCTTATCTTGATTTGAATATTTAATAAAGTGTTTATTTTTTAATACTATATGAATAATATATATAATATTAAAATAAAATACTCATTACATTTCTGTAAATATAATTTATAATATAATTTTACTATTAGAAATAATAATATAATATTAATGTTGATTCATCGTAGTTCTATAGACGGGAGATGAGACAGCCAAGGGAGAGAGACTCAGCATAGAGCCCCACCCCGGCAAATAGCGCAACACCCGCACCCGTTAGTGCGTTCCCGCGCACGACGTCGAGGACCGCGCCGCGTAGCGACGACCGAGGGCGCAAGTATTTGAGCAGGAGATTCCGGACGACCGCAGAGTGACGAGGCGCCGAGGCCACGCGCAATAATTTTGCCGACGCGAATTATTATCATAGAACACCACATACAAACACAGAGCACACCACACCAGCCACACACCACACCACACACACCACACAAGAAAATCTTGACAGTATACGTATTAATTTATTAAAAAACATTTTAGAGAGAGTTATGTGAGTAAGATAGATGTATATATAGTAACGTGTTAACTTTTGTTTTACTTTTACTATCTATGCGCTCTATTGTTATGAGTTATTATATGATATCATCTATCCTCTAGTAATCATGTCTACGATGAGCATCTTATCGTTAAAATCATATGTCACAGGTCTAGTCACTAACACAATACACTACTTCACACGTGTCAAAATCTCGTTTCAACGTCTACACATAGATTATAAGCGTATGTTAGAGTTATTTATAATTGATCTTTAGTATTGATATAAACGTATATGTATTATAGTTTTTATCAGTTAAAGTTAATTTATATTATAAAGTTATATATATAAATTCATAATTTATAATTTTAAGTTAAGTTAAGTTAAGTTAGGTTAGATTATAGATGGTCATATATAATAAAATTATATTAGAACTAAACTATTTTTTTGGCTCACGACATTCATCACACTATCATCACCACACTATCATCACTATCCAGTGCGTCAACTGATACACCACGCAACTGAATTGCCATCTATTACTTCACTACGTAAACTGTCTTGATGAATAGATTTATTAATAAAACGTCGATTTGTCTATTTTTATATAAAAAATTAATAAATTAAATCTTGAAAGTTTAACACCAAATGATACCGTATTGTATGCGACTTTTGTATATTTATTATAAATAATATTAGAATGGAAAAGTCTCTCTAGGCGCACTTTCTAATATCTTTTAACCATACTCCCATCCCACCCCCTATCAACCGCTCGCACAAACTAGCACAACTACAAACAAACAAATATACGCATGATAACATATTATACGATCCCACCCCACTCTCGATTATTTTTGATGCTACCTAATCTTTAGTATGCTCGCTATTTTGATTGCTCTAAACTCATTTGATATGACCCCATGTATCTTGATGCTACTTACAACTTATGATGTCTCAGGCTTATTTGATGCCTTCAACTCTTGATTAGCTCTACTAGCTTTATAATGCTCTTCAGTATGTATAATGCCTTCAATATTTATAATAACTTAGCTATTTATCACTCTACTCACCTATTAGGTGGTTTATCATTTAGATGATCATTATGTGATATGGTACGTATAATCTTGATAACACCGTTTTATTAAATGGACTTCATCTTATAATAAGCTACTAAGTTTACATATTACTAATAGAAAACTTATCATAACTTACATCATTATACACACATACACATTAATATCTCTTAATCTAACTAATATATGAGTGACCAATACACTAGACACTATATCACTCACACTAACTACACCCACACTCACACAATATATATATTAATATAATATATATATAGTTATTAGTATATATAGTAAGTCATGATATTATATATATATATATAATATAATATATATATATATATACACATAGTATATTATATATATATATATATATATATATAAGATATGTGTTATAATTATATATTTATTATATGTATGTATTGATTGTGATGTGATTGTATGGTTATATAACACAGTTTAATATTAGAATGAATCTTAAAATTATTTTTTTTCAAAATCATTAACAGTTCAATTATAGTCTTGTTTGTCGCTAATATAATATTAATTTATTTAAATTTTCATTCTGTGCGCAAATGTGTGTGCTGTTCATGGAAGACACTCGACAACGCGGGCGGGGCGGAAGACGAGGATATTATTGCGCCTGCGGGCGCACGCGGCGGGCGGGAGACGCGGTTACTTCTCGTGAGACGCCCTTGCGGTGTGCTCCGCGTGTTCGAGCTGCGTGTGTGATGCGTAGGGCTCATGCTGAGCCCTTATTTGTTTTTTTTGAGTACTATGTTGATTACACAATATATCTTTAATATCTCTAGTGAAATTAATATTATTCTCAATGTAAGTATTTATTATATATCGAATACGATGACCAATTTATCTTTCCTCACAACTTCTGAGTTACATAATAACCATCAATTTGATTCACATACAAATCAGATAAACTTGTTGCATACCGCTTAACAGCTAAAAATGACTAGATTTATAAAATAAGATGATTTATCTGCGTCTATAAATATAATTTAAAATCATACATCACTACTGATCTCAAATACCGCAAGCTTAACTCAGAAACGCTTGCTTCTCTCAAAAACTGAAAAATAATTACTTCGATCCAATCACTAATCGTCACGAGGTTATACAATATATAGAGTATAATTAAGTGGAATATTACCTACTCGACCTAATCACAAGTTTAATGAGGACATAAAACCATTTCCTTTTTACCTGCGTAAAGGATTCTTTATACTCGATCCAACAGTTTACAGTTAATACTTATAATTTATAGTTAATAAATATAATATATAATATAACATCTTATGATTATTCTCATCTCGCTCCTTCGTATACGTGGTAAGTACCTTATTTGATCACGTGAGGGTATTAGGATTATAATAATTATCGTACCCCCGTCTTGCCCAACAGGAAGGCACTATCTAAATTAGTTAGGCCTTAATTTAGGCGCCTAACTAGCGAAAACATATGCCACCACATTTTACCAGAAAACGGTGCAGAGCTCTTGTCGAAACATAACTCCTTCTCTGACTCGGAATTAGGCCTCTCCCATCGCTCCGGGTTACAAAGGATTATACCATAAATACCTTCAAGACCCCACTACAAGTCCAGATCTACACTCTTCCAACACAATTTCTACTGGAGAGGCAAGGTTTTTCCGTATCTTGATAAGGAGTTGCTGCATATTTGATCTGACTATGTTATTATACTACATTGAGATTGTTAATTTCAATTTACATAGTAATACAAATAATATAATTAAATTTTTATAAGATATCCCGAATTATCTCAAAACACTTTCGATCATTAGTTTTTGTTAATTCCATCAGAAATTGTGACACGATCAGAGTCCAAATGTAAGTGAATAATTGTTATTTTTAAAATAAAACTATAAATGTCTCGTGATTTTAATTATAAGGATAACGAATGTTACTCTTATCTAATACGTCTTAAGAACGAAAAACATCACTATTTTATGCGATATTAATTGTACACTTATTACCATGGCTGAAGTTATCACGATTAAAAGCACAGTAAGTGTCTAAAGTATTAGCAACAGATATCGGTAATAATCCACTGAACGTAGGCATGCTATTGTTGTCAGTGTAGAAGTATTGTGGGTATGATAACCTGGAAAAGCCCTTTCCCCATGAATTCTATATTGACTGAACTTCTTTGTGCAGTATTTTCTAAGTAACACCTCAGTGTAATAAATTATTATGTGTCTGTGTTAATATTAACTATTATTCTAACAAACATATTTTATCTCATCAAGCTCTCAATAAAGATTTTGTTATACATTAAGATTAATCATAAAATGTCTATATATATAAAATCAAAAAGTATAAACACGTGTAACAGTTAAATGAAATGTATAAGGATTCTTTGCTCCAAGAGATGAGATGATTGATCTTATAGTATAGAAGTTATTTAAGAAATTCATGAAATAATCTTTAGTTATAATTTGAAAATGAAAGCATTTGCATTTTATCATAAATGTGAGCGTGATTAATTAAACATTAATAAATGTATTTATAAATTATATGATATTATAGTTGTAAATGTGGTGAAAGTTCGGCATATAAGATATGTGAGTGTGTGTGGTGTTGTTGAGTGATTCATCCTAATATATTAGTACTAGTAGATATGTGATGTGTAAATCTGTCAAGGTGTCAAGTGTATAGATTAAATTTATGTGTCTATATATATATATTGTAAGTAATTCTGTGATATGTGAGTGTACTGTAATAAATCGTGTGAGTGTAAGGAAATCGTGTGAGTGTAAGTCAAATCTGGTGTGTGAGTGTAAGTGTAAATGTATAAGTGGTTCTTGATGGACATAATGTTAAGTGTCCATAGTGAATGTATGTGATGTCATATATAGGTAGTATAATCAATATAAGTATGGAACTGGTGTGTGACCGCATAGTGATATTAAAGTTAGTAAATGTAAGTGTCTATGGGTATAATGTAAGTTTATATATATGAATGTGTATATATTTATATAAGTTTTACATAATAATGGTGGTGTATATGTATATGTGTAAATGCATGTGTTGTGTTTGATGTTGTTGTTGATGTTGTATGTATTGTGTTTGTGACATAA
>JABUQX010051518.1:5000-10000 GCA_015478945.1 Trachelipus rathkii | reverse complement strand
ACTGTTCGGAGGACGGTCATCTAAATCAATCACACTGAATAACTGTAAATTAAAGTTTTGATTTCACCGCATTAGGAAACATATCTGTTCTATAGACTGATGATCTAATCGATCACAATGAGAGGGAAAATAATCAACAAACAACATTTCATCCAACACACTATGATGTTTGGTGTTTAGAAACAGAAACTGTTCTGAGTGAGCAAACTCATATGTCACATTGACAGTGGACCACATCCAACACACTTATGATGTTGATGCTTAGAAACAGAACCTGTTTCTAGTGACGCAAACTCATAGGTCACATTTAACCAGTGGACACATACCAACAGACTATGATGTTTGATGCTTAGAAACAGAACGTTGAGAGTGGGCAAACTCATAAATAAACAAAAATACTTAACATAATTTGATGTTTGTTGCTTAGAAGTGGATTTGCTCTAAGTGAGCAGACTCATATGCTACAAAGAAATAGGTAAGATAACATAACAGATAGCAGATTTGTTTTTAAACAATAGACACATCCAACAAATTAAATAAATAAAAAAATTTAACAGACTAGCCTTGAGTGGACTGTAAAGTCTTTGATAGTCTGTGTTCTGTAGTCTTTTTATTTTTCTTCTTCTTCTTCTTCTTCTTCTTCTTCTTCTTCTTCTTCTTCTTCTTCTTCTTCTTCTTCTTCTTCTTCTCTTCTTCTTCTTTACTCTTTTTTTTCATTTTTCCTTTTTTCATTTTTTTCTCTTTTATTCTATTATTCTTTTTTTTTCTTTTTATTTTTCTTCGTTAAATAGATAATTATTTAATTAGTTAATTAATTAGCACATTCATTCATTTTAATTTAATGATTTTCTCGATACTTAAAGAAAAGTAAAAAATTGAAACTCTTTAGCAACTATTAGAAAAAGGTAAAGTTTGGTGATTCAAATAAAGATTTTCACATTAATCTTTCTCATTTCCCGGAAATTAAACGCTTTGTTTTCCCCATATTAAATAATCTTACTTTCTCTTTTTTCATTGATTTTTTTATGTTTTGTTTCTTTTTTTTTTTACAATTCAAATTGATTATTTGAATTACGTTTACTCCTTTTTGGTTGTTAGTCTTAGTAGGTGGTGATCCGGAGCAGGTTCGGAGCCAATTAGCTGAACCGGTACTTCAAACTTTTTTTAATAAGCGAATTGGACATTAACTCTTTTGCTGTTTAATTAAACAGGGAGGCAAACCAGTTGAAAAATCTTGGCTTGGCAAAGCAAAGAACCGTTTGAAAAAATTATGGTAACTTACCAATGGTAAACCTACCCAATGTCTAAATAAGTCTTTATATATGTATTATATATATATAATATATATATGAATATATATATATAATATGATATATATAATATATAATATAGATAGAAAGTATATATACTTTATATATATATAGGTATAGTATATATATTATATTAGTATATATGATATATAACGAATGTAACTGGATCTTATCTGTACTCCCACTGGAGAGAACAGACCAGTCACATATATAAACATTGTTAAAAAGGGTTATCTTAAGTAGTACAGTATGTGAGGGATATCGACCGTTGTTGGTAATGAGTTGGAAAATATTAATCCTTATTTAGAGCCTTGATATATAAGATCAGAGAGAATCAAATACACTTGCCCTAATTATTTAATTACTTTACCGTTTGGTTTTATCTTCTTTATCTATAACCCTTATAAAATTAGTATTATCTATCATTTTCTCTCATCTTTTATATGCTTTAGTTTGTTACATTGTTATATTTTTCCTTATTTGAGTTCTGTTCTACCTTATTTAATGAAGTAGGTGGGAGAGATTGAATGCCAGTTGTACATTTATATCTATCATTAATGAATACACCTATTTATTTATACTGATAATTATTATAAGATGAAGATTCTAATAAGAAAAACTGTTAATAAAAAATATCTTCTTATATTTAAAATTACTGTCTAAGGGAAAAACATTACGAAAAACATTGTATCGGTAGGATAATTCATTATTATAAAAAGCTCTTATAAGAATTCAAATTATTATAAGGAAAACATACAAAAATGGGAAATATTTCCATATATATATATATATATATATTATAGTATATATAGTACGATATATATATATATATATATATATTATATATGATAGTATGATAGTATATGAGGGTATATACGTAGATATATATAGTGGTATAGTATATTATATTATGATATATATATATACTAATATATATATATAATATGTATATATTATATATATATATAATATTATATATATAGTATATATATATAGATATAATATATATATATCATAATATTATCCTGGGAGGAGTTAACCCTACCAGGCGCGTGCCCCAGATGGCGAATGGGGGAGGGACCCTTTAAGGGTGGGAGGGTAGCTCCCAATATAGCAAAATAAGGACCGTGGACCAAAAAGCTGCAACCAGGAGGCAGGCCTAGCAAGCCGCTGGCGAAGTGAAAATGCTCAAGAAACTCCTGTTTTGCCTCGGAACCACGGACTGATTAGACGGAGACGACCGCGCGATAGAGGACCTGAAAACGGAAATCCTTCCGGGAGAGGCCTTAGAGTGGCTACCCTGAATGTTGGAACCCTTAGGGGTAAGGAGGAGGAGATGGTGGAGCTGATGCTGGAAAGGAAGTTGGATATTTTGGGAGTCTGTGAGACCAGACTCATGGGAAGTGGTAGCAAAACAATACATAACAACTATCAATTGATGTACAGTGGTGGGGAGGTGCACAGACATGGAGTAGGAGTAATTTTGACGGAAGAAATGGCGCAGAGAGTAGAAAGTGTGGACTATGGGGATGAAAGAATGATGATGTTTTCGATCAAAATGGAACACATGGGTATTAGTGTTATACAGGTTATATGCACCGCAACAGGGAAGAACTGAAGCTGAGAAGGAAGAGTTTTATCGGAAACTGCAGGAAATTAAAAATAGGTCGCCATATGCGGAAAGAATAGTGATAATGGGAGATTTGAATGGACATGTTGGAACACAGAGAAGAGGTGTGGAGAGTGTCATAGGAGCCTTCAGCGTTGGCGAAAGAAATAGAGCCGGAGAGAGAGTGATAGATTTCTGCTTGCAGAATGGATTGACGGTTATGAACACCTGTTATAAACATAGAGAAAGTCATAGTGGACGATGGTTTAGATGGAGCAGAGAAAGGGTTGACTATGTGGAGAAATCCATGATAGACCTGATAATAACTAATTAAAAGATGTTTAGAGATGTTAAGAGTGTACCATCCGTGTCTGGAGATGCAGACCATCGTATGGTGTTGGGGAAGATGATATTAAAGAAACCTACTTTGCATCCAAGAAAGATGAGAAAGAGAGTGCAAATAGAAAAGATCAAAGAGGCAGAATGTAGAGAGAACTATCAGCGGCAAATAAGAAACAATATGACAGCAGAAGAGGAGGGACAAAGTGTTGAGGAGTGCTGGAACACCTTTAAGGAAGAGGTGCTAAAGAGCGCAGAAGGGACGATGGGAATAAAAATGGTAGGAGGAACAAAAAAGAAGAAAACACCATGGTGGACGGAACGTGTTAAAACTGCTGTACAAGGAAGATGAGCATGTTTTTAGGAACATGGATAAAAACGAGAGGTGAGTTGGAGAGAAGAGAATATGTAGAGGCTCGGCGAGAGTCTGATAAGAGTGAAAAGGATGGAAAAGGAAAACCACCTGGGAAAAATCGGAAACGAGTTGGAAGAAGATTGACAGGCGTAGAAGCTTTTGGTTTTTAATAAGGCAAAGAAATTACCGAAAACTCAACACCTAATGGCACGGAAGCTATAAGGACGAAACTGAAGTACTTAATAGCTAAACCAAAAGGAATTGACGAGAGGTGGAAGAGATTCTTCGAGGATTTGTACAATGTGGAGGGCGTAGCGGGAGATTGCCAGAGCCTGATTTGTTGGGGGCTGGGGGAGAGAGGAGTGGTCGATCACGCTGTATATTGTTATGATGTTATGTGGTATTGTTATTTAGGTTTATTGATAGAGTATAGTCGGTCGGTAAATTAGTGAATATTGTGCAGAGATTCTGATATAGATTAATATATGTGGTATGTTGATAGGGACATAGTTACTGGTAATATATCTGATTGATATCTATTGTTGTTGAGGTAGTATTATGTTTGTGTGTTCTTGGTGAATTTGGATGTAGTGTGCAAAATATCTCACTCTATATATATATAATAGTGAGTGTAAAATTCGGAATGTGTGATAATTCTATTAGGATGGGTTGATTAATGTCTCAGATCCTCTGTATACTCTTATGTAAAGATTTGGATTGTATGGATCTTGATGTATGTATTGTGGGGATATATATTTTAGTCTATGAAGAGTGGCAACAAGGTTTTTCAGACCGTGGGATCGATCTATATGATCTGGTGTTTTCGCTTTGTAAGTTGAATAAGTGAAAATGAATTGGTAATTTATATTATGAATGCTTACATTATGTCTAGTCTTTGTTAGTATCTCTAGATTATAGGGCTTTTTGATATGAGTGTCAAGGGATTATTGTGGTATGGATACTGTATGGATAGTACTAGAGAGTAAACTGATGAATTGTTATAATAGGTCAATAAAATGCTATCTTTTTATGTAGACAATAACGCAGAGTAAAAGAACTATGTCCGGTGGGGAAAATGGTTTGAATGTCACACGGGGGTGGGGAAAAGAAAAGGAGCGTGCCTGTCTCTCCATTCTGTTCATTATATACATGGACATTGTGGGAGATCAGTGCGGAACAGAGTGGAGAATGAGTTGTTTGGATACGCGGATGACTTAGTGTTGTTTGCACAAAATCAAGAGAGAGACTGCAAACTTTTCTGGAGGTTTGGGGAAGTAGGAGTTGGGGGGAGGGGTCTGAGGATAAGTGAGGGAAGACAGAGAAGTGAGTGTTGATGGGCGGAGGTGGTGGAGTGTCCTGGAGGTAAGTTTTGAATGGAGAAGACTAG
>JABUQX010051517.1:0-38020 GCA_015478945.1 Trachelipus rathkii | reverse complement strand
GCTGAGGAGTGGTATAGTTCAAAAAAACGCAGCGCTGGAAATATTCGTTGTCGAGGCCTTATCATTACATCATATAGTTGGTGACCGAACGATTCTCGCTACGGAAGTTATTTTGTGTGATAGGAGTACGAGGAGTGTCACCCCCGATTTTTAGAAACCGACAAGATCATGCCTCTAAAAAACTAATACAATTGTGAAAAGTGCAAAAGAATAAATGTAAAAGCGTTTTTTTACTCGGCGATCACTTAGGAAACAAAGTTGCAGCTTCGCGTGTTAAACAGAATCGATAGGGATTTTCTTATAAATAAAAATTAAAATCACAGGATATACACTTAAAAAAATAATGGAGCTTAACGAAATGATTAAGTAAACTAGAAATTCTCAGGCCTCTCAAGTTTAAATTCTCTCCAAGGCTTATAAAAAAAATATGGCTCTGTGAAACCCTAAAGGCCATCAAGGTCAGGTTATGATAGATTTGTTAAGTTATGATAAAATTCTCTTGCATTATACTAACAAAAAGTCATAACCTGACTAAGAGGGCCCTGAAATGAGACCTACCTTGATGCGTATTCAAAAAAATGACAAATCGTCATTACGGGAAGTATTAACACTTAGACCGAGGCTTGATATATACTTTTATAACACCTAAAGGTGTTTCATTATTCTTCAATTAATATTTATTTGAGCTATATCTGTCGATCTTTTGAAAAAAATCAGAGAGGTGACGCCCCTTCTGCACTCTTTACCAAATTTTAAACAGTATAAAGCGAACCGGTATTTAACCCTTAGATTTTATTGATTAAACATATAATTAATCGTAATATTTAACTATTCTATGACTAAACAGGAATCAGTGGTTAACGTCCAGTGTTAAAAGAACCAACATTGCATCAAAAAGTTTTCACAAATCCCACCAAAACAGATATACTAGCTTAAAAGCTTATAGTATATATATATATATATATAATACAAATATATTCCTAAGTAGTAATAATAATAAGTAAAATATATTATAACCAAATATCATTATTATATAATATCGTAAATTATAATATTATACTACTATATATTATATATATATATATATGATATAATATCTTCGATAATAAATAATAGATAATATACGTATTTACGTATCTTTTAGAAAAAAAATTATTCGCTAATCAAAAGTAAATCCAAAAAATTATTACTATAATATAATTATATACTATATATATAAGTAGATGATGATATATATTATATATACTATATATATATCATTATAATATATATTTGTATAGCTATTATATATATATTATATATATTATATATAATATATATATATCATATCGTATAGTATAATATTTATATCTCTATGTCTATTCTGTAGCGCGAAATTCTGCTGGTTGTTGTGCTTCAGAACGCCTGAACGGCATATCTGCTGCAGAAGGAACCACCTCGGTATCATCGTCTTCAGGAAGTCTGCAGCACCTCTTGGTAGAACCTGGTAAAAAGCTTTTGAGAGAAGGACAACTTATGAAATTGTGTCGCCGGGGGGTTAGAATCGTGTATCTCATTTTGGTAAATTGATAGTCAAAAAGTTACTGATGCCCGTATATTCGTACAATCAATACATTAAGATTAATAATTAATCTGATTATATATTATTCCATCCTTTTATTATTCTATCTTTTTAATTTTGATCTCATAGTCATTATTATTAATTTCATTATAAATTAATTATTCTGTTTTATTATGGTTATTTATTTTGATTATAGTTTATATAATTATTATCTATTATTTATTATTATTCACGCCTTGCTTAAAATCATTCAAATCATTAAAATCATTGAGGCGTGTGTAATCCCAAAACGAATAATAATATATATAAGTAATCGTGAATAAGGGATATTTTTCGTTTCGCATAATTTTGCCCATTACTTTTAATCAGAAAATGAAAGTACCGAGATAATTATCCATAGTAGTGATTCGATATAATTAATTTTAATTAGTTTTTTCTGATTGAAATTTATTTATTTTTTAATATTAACGTCACTGTGTCGATTGTCGATATATCATTATTGACATGGTGTGTCAGGAATGTTTCATGTTACTTTTTTGTTCAATATTTTTATTAAAGTTATTGATGTCAATATTGACACGGATATTTTGAAGGTTTTTTTTTTTTTATTCATGTAAGTAATTCTCTAAAGCGTACTTATCTTATCAAGTTATCGAGTCTCTTGAGGCGTTCGCAAACGGATGACAGAATGTTACGTCTCAGATAAACGCAAGGATTCAGCATTACAAGTGAAAAGAAGACATGTTGTAGAAAAGTTAGCCATATTTACCGTACGCAGTAAAAATAATCGATGATTAGACTCGATGCCACAGTATATATTGAATTTCAATACCGAGTAAAATGTAGGAAGAATACTTTCAGAATGATCATATTCAAGAGAATATCAACATTGTACAATCGCATTTAGCATAATCAGCAAGAATCACAGGTGCCGGTAATTTTGTAAATAGATGGCTAGGACACTGGCCAGAGCTTTGCGGACCAGGGTAATATATTTTGATAGGTTCCAAGTCGCGGCTCTTGGCCCGCTTCCCGAGAGCGCGGAATCCGGACTCAAGGTGACATTTTAATACACCAATTTCTCGGATTCCGGTTCGTGAGAAATCACTCTTTTTTATTTTCTAGTAAAAGACTGGTTATTTTATGTGCCTACTCTGTCTTCAGGCACAAATAGAAACCCCTAAACTTGTGGTTCGAACTTCCACGTTCAATGAACTCTTGAGCCACAGACTTCCACAGGCTCCGCTCCGCTCGAGACGTACGTCAAGTAATATACGTATGTAGTTCTGTTACTGGGAAATCCGTTATAAGACATTGGGTTCTGTTTTCGATGTTTCAATATATTCCGAGCGCAGAATTAACTTTCCATCTAGTTATTTTATTTATCATATCATGATCCGATTGAAATATTCTTATGTCATAATTAGACAATACTTCTCTTAGAAATGAGATATCAACGAGTGAGTAACAATAAGTTGGACATCGATACGCAACTAAACCAGTTTATGACACGAATATAAGACTTAAGATATATAGACAGTGGTGACAGATGATAGTTACCGAAAATATTTAACAACGATTTCGAGTACTGCTATTGTCATAAATAGTTTAGCTGTCGGTATATGCGTGATGTTTTTATCAAACAGGAAAGAGTTAAACTATCCCGTTAAGTACGTCAGTTTATTTTGTTTTTAATTTTCAATGGTATAGATAATAAAAGAAACAAACAATGGTTATATCTTTAATTTAACGGGAGATAAATTAAAGAATATATTAAAGTCATCTAATGAGTGAGTCTTAAGTATCTATCTAAAGCTAAATAAAGGCATCCGCGCTTACGCATTTCTTTCCAGCACTTAATAATATTTTTTCCTATTATAGGTTTTACAGGGTATTTTTCAAAGTTATTCTCGCGGATTTTCTTACAGGAACCGCCTATATTATTTCTGATATATCCAATTATGATATATTCTAGAAGTATATTCTCTGATTAGTAAAACGTTATTTGCGCAGGGCTCATGAATTTGAATCATAATTTAGGGATATAGAGTGTATTGGAGTATTATTTATATTTAAAGATATGCATAATAAATAATAAATAATATGTTTTATTATAAACTACGATAATAAATATAGACGAATGAGAAGTAATAGTGATAAATGTAGACGTCATATATTTATTACTGATACATCCGTTTCTATGAAATAGAATTTTATAAGTGACTAGTTAGATTCGAATATACCGCTAATATTAGCGTCAATGCATGAAATAAATAAATGGTATTTTGGAAATGAAAGGAAGTCGGAAATTTTTTATAGTTGTGCAATGGAGATACCATCATCCACCTAAAATTTAACGCTTTACGAACCTTCTAGCTCTATCATATAACCTCATTATTAATATAATATATATAATATTTATATATAATATATATATATAATATATATTAATATATATAATATATAAATATTATACTATATTAATATATTATTATAATAGATATTAGTATATATATATATAATATATAATATAAGTATATTATCATATTATTAATATATATTGTATATATATATATTATAATATATTATAGATATTATAATTAATATAGTATAATTATTTATATTATAATACTATAATATATATATAATATATATAGTATAATATATATAATATTCATTATATTATATTATATATGTATAATATATAGTATATATATATAACATATATTATATATATATATATAGTATATATATATAGTATAATATTATTATTAATATAAACTCTCTTTATATATAATATATTATTATATAATATTATGATATACAACATAAGTACCCCATTGTCAAATAAATGAAATTCTTACATAATAAGTATAAAATATAATAAAAAAAAAAAATAAAATACAGATAAAGTACAAACGAAAATTAATAATATGAGGAATACTTATTATTACATATATACCTTAATATATATTATCAGCGTATACCGACTCTTCTATACCTCGATAGTAAGAGTCGTCGTAGTAAAAAGAACTGCACCTTTAGAACTTTCGTAGCAATACACACATTCCAATTGGAAGGAATCGAGAGTGGACACCCGAGTGTCGAAGACTTACCAAAAACGAATTCAGTCTATCTACTTATCCAGATCTTTTTTAACGACTCATGTAGTGAGCTCAAGGTAGGCCTTAAATTCTTGTACGATGGTTCCATATAAGATAATTCTTCTCTTCTTTCATTTCTTCTTCTTCTATTTCTTCTCTTCGTTCTAGCTTCTTTTTCTCTTTGCTTTTTGTTGTTCGATTTTTCTTTTTTGCTTTTTTCTGTTTTCATTTTCTTTTTATTTTTTTTTCTACTGCTTTATTATTCTCTGCTTTACTTCAATTTTCTTATCTTCTTCTTGCTTCTTCTTCTTCTATTCGTTTTTTTATTATAATTTATTATTTATATTGTTTTCATATATTATTTAGATGAATATTATGTTGGTGTTATATTATTAATATATTTATTTATACTTATTTAATTTATTAATTATTATACATTATTATTATAATTATATATTATATTATTTATAATTTATATATTATAAATGTGTAGACTGAAGTTTCTTTTGTCCTTTTAACAGCTCTTCCAAAGAGAGAGACGAGTGGATCTCGTGCCTCCGTGATGCCATTGAAAGTAATGCCACGAGGCGATACTCGTATAATATCCGAAAAGGACTCACAACCACGGCATATCGTTGAATAGGAACAAGACCGGATTTCTAGAATAAAACACTGACTCTTCGAATACCTTATTAATGTTCTTGGCAAACAGGTGAGTGGACAAAACATTCATTAGTTAGAATGTGTGAATAGTTTTTAATTGACAGGGTGCTAATGTTTTTTATTATATTATATACTTATTATTATTATTTAGTATTATATTTTATTATTAATTATTATTATTATGATAACTATATTAATATAGATGTAATAAGTATATATTAAATGTAATAAGAATATGGCAACTCCCATTGTAAATGTAATAGATTATTATGAATAATAATAAAAATAATGATAAAATCTTATTTAGAATATATGATTTATATTATTCATTATTATTTTTTAATTTACTTATATTATTATTATTACGAGAATTAATGTTATATTCAATTTACATTATTTTAGATTTTTTTCTTTGTAATCAAAGATTTATTTTTCGTATAACTGATATTTTATTTTCTTCCGTTATAATAGGAATGTTTCAAACGTAAAAAAATTACCACTTTCTTTTTCTTTTATATTTTATCCGAAATTAAATTTAACAGATTTTCGGGGTTAAAAATGAAGTTTAAATTTGCTAATGAAATTAGCATATAAATTTCAATTAAAAAGAATATTTTATTTAATATTTTATTATTAATTATATTATTATTTTATATATATTATTATATTATATTATATAATTTAATTTATTATTTTATTATTTATTTTATTAATTTAATTTAAATGGTAATAAATTATTTATAATTCTTGTTATTATTAAATATATTTAAATATCTATTATAATTCATTAATGATTTATTAATTTATAAATACATTATATATATATATATTATATATATTATATAATATATTATATATATGTAATATATATATTATATATAAATAATATATATATTATAATAATATATATATATAATTAATAATATTAATACGATATATATATATAATAATAAATATATATTACTCGCCAATATTAAATCATTATTTAAAATAAAATATGAAAAAATTTATATATGATTATATACTTCAGAGTTAAAATAACTTTTCAATCATTTTATTTTCTAATTTTCATAATAATATATTTTTTTCAGTGCAATAAAGAAAGCACGTATATTTCAATCCTGAAAAATTTAAGAAACTTATTTCTCTAAAAAGATATGTAAATATTTCTATATAATAATAATAATAATAATAGAATAATAAATAAAAATAATATAATAATAATATAATAATAATAATAATCAATAAAATAATAATTAATAATCAAATAATAATAAAATAATAAATCAATGAATATATAGAATAATAATAATAATAATATAATAATAATAATAAATAATAATCCAATGATAATATAATAATATAATATATAATCATAATAATAAAGTATAATATAATAATAATATATAAAATAATATTAATATAATATGTAATATTAATATAATAACTATTAATAATTATATAATATATTAATAATAATTAAAAACAACATAATAAAGAATAAAAAATTAATATAATAATAATAATAATAATAAATAAATTAATTAAAAATAATCATAATAATAATACATAATAATATAAAGCATATAATAAAGACATTAATATTGACAAATAATGAATAATATAATATTAATAATAATAATAATAAATAATAACATATCATAACTATCATAATATATAATAATATCCATCGGCAATAATAATCATAACAAATAATAATAATATAATAATAAATAAAAAAAAAAAAAAAAATTAATTAATAAATAAATAAAATCATACCTGTATAAATAATACTTATTTTAATCATATAAATAAGAATAAATACATACATAAATAATAATAATATCCAATAATAATAATAAAATAATCCGTTGCAATTTAATATTAGATAGAATTAATGATTAATGTGCAAGAGGCATAATATATACACTAGAGTTATACTATGAATATATTATACTATATATATAGTAACTTATATATAATTATATACATAATCTATATTATATATATATATATATATAATATATATATCGACTATATCAGTGAGCTGCAACGATTGTCATTTTTAGCATCGCGGATTCGGATAGATCGGATGCGGATGTTTGATTTTATTTATCCGCGTATGCGAGAATGCAAGATGCGAAACCTCTTATAGCTAATGGTAATATAATAGATACTATATATATAATCACTATAAATATATTAATTCGATACTACACTATACTACTATATAATACATAAGCTATTAACATATAACTAGTACATAGTATACTAATATACAGTCTTACTACATAACACGATACTATATGCTATAACTATATACTAACTAGTAATAAGAATATTTAAGGCAGATGGCATACTACCTATCATATATTATCTAAAAAATAATACATAACACTATATAATAGATATGTATATGTAATATATATATTACCACTAAACCAAAATACATACTATCAATAACCCGTATAATACATATATATACTATATTAAAAATAAAAAATATATCACCTAAATAGCTACCAATATCAGACCGATTATGAATGTATTAATTCTATACTAAAATAATATATACATAATAATATAGTACTATAATAATATAACTAATATATATATATTATAGTACACACATAAAACCAACACCATACACTTGACCAATACAGATATACTATAAATAAATAACACATACTATATTACTATAATCTTTTAGTTTCAACTACCTTATTACTACAATACTACAATACAATATTATGACTCTTCTTTATACTTTCACAAGCTTGTTACTCATATAATAATAAACTTATATATTCCTTTTTACTTAAAACTGCAATGGCACTTAGAAATCCCTGTTTTACCAATCAAATGTCACAATTTTATAATCCTTGACTCTCCAAGTTTTAACGTTCAAATCTAACCCTTACTCGTATACTCGCAACCCTTCACCGTGAACAAAACCATTATGCTTTGAAACCTTAAAAAGATTTAGCTATTGATATTGAGAAGTTTAATTATATTTTCTTTAGGCACATCCATTGCATGGTATAAAAATTTAGGGGGGCGAAGCAGCTTTTTTAAAAATAATTCAGTTTAACTATAGTGTTTCAAAGTATCTCTTTTATCACAGTTCTCGCTTGAAACGCTTACACGCAACCGAGTAAGCAGAGCACTGCGAAGCTAACAATAATTTTGGAGGGGAACTCATCAATTGATTATTTACATTAATAAATAGAAATATTTCAAATAAAAACCATTTATTGTCTTTTTTTATAATATTTTAATTTTACCATAAACCTTCTGTAAATTTTTCGAAATTTTTTCTCAATAATATAAAAAACTCATATGTACAAAAAATATTATCTTTTTATTTTTTAAATTATATATTTTTTAATATATAATTATTAATATATACCATAATATGAATACCAACCTTTTATAATAATTGATATCTCTTACATGTGTAAAAATGAACAAGATGCTACTAATTCTAATTTTTTAAACGAAATCAAATAAAAATATTTTCTAGATTAACAAACTTAAAAAAATTATGTCTTTATATCATTATCCAAAATACATAGATCTTATACCACCCAACAACAACATACCCTAAACTTACTACTATACATATTACAATAACCAATTCTAACAACAGTACTATAGAAACATTAGAATAACTATAACTCCCACCCACCCAGTTAGTAAACTAAGTCATAACATGAAAAAATAGTAAAAAAAACTCTCACTATTAATCAAGCAATGAAAGGCTTTAAAAAAAAAAAAAATAACAAAAAATAAAAAAAACAGAAAACTAATATGCTACCAATATATATAATATATATATAATAATACTACATTATATAACATTAACGCTTCATAAACTTACATAGGAACAAAGCAAATTCTAACGAAGCCAGTAAGGTTAACATCTATCTACAATCAATATATACGTAATGAATAAACTAAAGAATCCTATATGATTTTATTCGTAATCAATATGGCTATAATAGCTTCTTTTAATGTCTAGATCAAACAGATCGAATGACAATAAGAAAAAACAAGTAAATGAATTATTTTCACAGAAAAGTTTAAAAGGATGTCATAGTGTACATATGGTCCAAAACGTTATTGCTGTATGAGAATTGAAGTTCACTCTCCAATAAAAATTTGAACGCATATTTAATCACTCCAGTGTCGCACTAGCGTTAAAGAAAATAAAACACTTTCAGAAGCAAAAAAATTAGAATCTCTATAATTATAAATAAATTTGAAGTAATTATTTTTCTGTTTGAATTATTTATCTATATTTTCTTCACATAAGACCAGTTAGTGCTCAAGTCATCGTGTGAATACCTGTTATCCTATTAAGAACAAGAGAAAATATACATAGCTCTCTGCATATGACTGCGTAATGCTGCATATGATGATTCCCACTCATTGAATATAACTCATCTATCATCCTATTCTATATACATTATACTTATCTATATACTATACATATATATAGTATATATTACATAATATACTATATCATATTATTTCTAATAAACCATATATATCTATATACTTTATATACTATTATTATATACTATGCTGAATTAATAAATATATTCTAATAATATAACTAAAAATAGTAATATATACTTATATATATTATATATACTTTATATATATATATATAATAATTATATACTAATATACTATAATAATAATATATATATATATTATATAATATATAATGCTATATTATAATTATATATATAATATACTAATAATAAGTTAATAATAGCTAATATATATTTTACATAATATATATATATAACTATAATATAAATAACATATATATCATATAATAATAAATATATATATTATATTATACTATATATATATATATATTATGCTTTTATATATTTACACTATATTCATTTTCAAATAGGAATTTCCTGAAATTCAAAGTCTCTTAATTAATAAATTCGAGAAAATCGAAAATCACTAAAATATATGCAATTCATTCTTTCAGAATTCAGACCAAACAGGAAAATGGTGTGATAATACACCATCCTTTTAAATAATTGTCACCCACTAACACGATTCATTTCAAGACAATAAATCATTCAAGAATTTCTTAAATCAGAAAACAAGCGGAAATTTTAGTATTTAAAATGGATCGTTAATTCTTGCCTTCCTTTATTAATGACGATACTGAACACTTGTAAAACTAGGCCTTATAAAAAAAATAAAATAAACGCAAAACTTTTTTTTATCAATATTAATTGCACAGTAAAGTGAAATTTTCCAAATAATAGTGATTAGAGTCTCAATCAATATAACTAGCACACAAAGCATCATGCACACACACAAACACAAACACTAATCTATAATATAATATTACTATATATTATAAATATAGACTATAAGAAACCACTATTTACCCCTTCTATTTATTAAAATACATTATACTATTATTATATAATAATATATATATAATATATAACTAATATATTATACTATTAATATTATACTTCTTTACTTTTTTTACTTTACTTATAATATATATATATACATATACTTATATATATAATAGATATATATAATTATATACGTAATATAATATACTAATATATCTACATAATACTAAATATACTATATATATATATACTATTATAGATCTATATTATTTATCTAATATATATACTTATAATATATACCTATTTATGATATAAACAAAAAAAAACACGCTTAACTCATTCTATATATTAGTACTATCTGTTGCATCTAATCTAGCTATTTAATTATACACTCTAGTATTACTATCTATATAAACCTAAACCCATACTACTCATAATTAACTCTACTCATTCCTTCAATCATGATAATTATTAAAACCATCCTATATTAATACCGAAGCGAGAGATATTTAAAATACACAACGAAGTAACATCGCTACTGGTAACTGTTTCTCTCCAACAATACCTGTTCCTCTTCAGAGCAAGAAGAAGAATGTCTAATTTTTTTTCACAATTTTAATGACTAAATGATTCAAGGGACGTATTGAAAGCGCAAGATCAACTATCAACAAATACAACAAGCCAAAAGATCTCTACTCTACTAGTTCAAGTAGTTGGTGCATGGATCTTTGCTCTCTGTACGATGAGAAAGCATCTTTTCTCATAATTTTTACGTTGATTCATTATAAATTTAATGGTGGTTCTTCCACATAAGTCACATACATAACTTCCTGTATTGACTAATTTAGTTAGGAAGAATGTCTGATAAAATCATAGCTTTCTTTACTCTATTACATTCTTTAATTCTAGAGGGAATACATTGACATGTCTATCTCTCTCCATCATTTACTTATTTTACTTTGTCTTGTCTAACTGACGGTTCACAATGCGTTCCTTACTTGGCTATCAATCTCTGTATGATTCTGCTTCTGTCTATTCATTTAATATATACTCTACATACAATGTAGTGCGTCTCTCTTTCATCATAAGCTTTCTCTCCCTATATTTAATCTACGTCGCAATACCGTACGCATGGCATACTGCCAGTGCTTCTTATCCTCCGTGCATGGTCTTCCGATTCTGTATAATCTGATTATGAATCTAACTTATATCATAAGGCTCACGCAAACTCCTCAAGTCCTTTTACTGCCACTATTTCGAACTTCCCCATATTAAAAATTCCTAAACAATTTATAAAAAAGAATACGTTAACTCCTACCTTTTCCACCGACTCATTCTCTGATTTTCTGTTCTGATGTTCATTCTAGGCTCTTTTACTCATTCCCTTCCCCTCTCTTATTTTGGCTTTTCTTCTCATTACACCTCGGACCTATATCTGAATCTATATTTCCTCTCAAATTATCTTCTAATAAACTCCTCCTATAACATATTATATTAAACAAATATCCTATCTCTTCTTCTTTATACAGATCTCATTAGCTCAATACTCCTTGGACAGTCGATCACTCGTAACATTACGCTTTGATCTTCCCTTGTTCTAGGCTCTATCTCGAATTTTCTCTATACTAATTCCGTCCTCCTCCCTCTCATTTCCCTCTATATAATACAATCTCTATTCTTTCTACTTCTCTGGCTATCCGTCATGTCAGACTGATGCATTCTCGCTATCATTATCCTACTTCTTTCCTACTTCAATACTTTCCTCCTACTTGATCGTCTCTCACGATACACCTTTATCATCTCCCTACTAATCATCTCAATCTTTCCTGAACTCTATCCCCTCTCTATAATGGAAAAAAATTCTCCTTTCTAGACCTTTGCTCCATAATACTATCACTACCCTCAACTCATAATAACCTCTCTACACATGCGTCTTCTCTCTATCCTTCAGAAAAACCACTTTGCCACACTCAACTATCTGCATCATTTCTATCACATCCCACATCTATATCTCAACTCAACACATTACTTATATCGAATACTTTTCTTCGCCTCTCCATTTAAACTCTCTTACAGCTCTCCCCTATATTCTTACTTCAGTATAATTCATTCAAATCATCAATCCTCCTATATATCAAATTTCTTTCTCTTCCCTTTCATCTTTTCTGACCCTTCATCATAGATCCTCATTACTCTCTACATACAATACAATCTCTAGTGAATTTTCTCACTCTTCTCTCTCTCAAAATCTCTTCTCTCCTCTTTCCCTTCAATACTCCTCTCTCTCTCTCTATTATCATATCCTAATCTAGCTCCATCTCATAATCCCCTTTTTCACATTTGTCATCTCAAATCTAATACTACTCTTTACCATTATTAAATTACTTATCTCTCCTCATCTACTTATCTCTACATTTAATTTTCAATTCTCCTTCAATTACTCTGTACTCGTAACTATTGTTTCATCATAAAATTAATACAAATCGCTAACCGTCTGAGGGTTCATACTGCGTTCCTGCCTGGTCATGCTAATGTTCAAATACGGAAAACTTCGATTTTAATCAATCATACCAAAATTATTAAAAGATACGTACTTCTCGAGCACAAACGGCACGCTTGTACCCTCTTTACCAATATACCTCATCTCTCTACATATATCGAAAGATTCCCTATTTCTTCATCTGTTCTCATCCTGCTCTTCATACTCTCTCATATCATATACATCATCGTCTCTCTCCCTCTCCTCTACTCGTCCTTTATAAGAAGGCTCTTCCTTTATATATCCTCATCCTACTACTTCATTTTCTCATCATGCGATTTTCGTCTCTTTTGACTAACATCGTCCACAAATCTTTATTAGCTATAAGAAATACTCCGTGTCATAATCCTAGCGTATACAATACTCAAATCTCCTTCTCATTCGTCCCTCAAGATCCTATTCCAATTATCATCTGTGAACCATAGAAATCTCATTCACGCTCATCGTCGTTGTTTTTGAATTCATTCCCTAGTGCTTGCCCTTGCTCTTCTCATTCTGTTCCCTGAGATAATCACCGCTCAATATTACGATACACACTACATTGCTCTCATCGCATCTACCAGCCAAAATCTTCTCCTTATCATTGCCATAGATCTTCTCCATGCTCTCTCCATTACTTATTATTTTCTTGTTCTTTGTAACATGTCTCACATCTCCCCTTCTAAGCTATTTCCTCTCTAAAGTTCTCTTTAGCTTCAACTCTTTCTCGCATAAATCTCCTAATCTTCATCTCCTCTCTGCTCCTCATCTCTCTCTCTCTCTACTACTCTTCACTCTCTTCTGACGATCATCTTCTCTAGCACTCCGTCTTTCTTCATCATCTCTACTTTTTTAGCTGCATCTTCTTTGTCGTCAATTCTCTCTTCTATCCCCTCTTCGTCTAATCTTACATCTTTCTCTCGCTTCTCCTCTTCATGTCTTGCTTCCTATCTCTCTCTTCTCTCTTCATCTATTCTCTCTCTCATCCTCTCTCTCCTCTTCTCTCTCTCTCTCTACCTACTCTCTCTCTCTCTCTCTCTCTCATCTCTCTCTTCCTCTCTCTCTTTCTCTCTCTCTCTTCTTCTCTCATCTTCTACTCTCTATCTCCTTTCTAAATCATCCTCTCTCTCTCAGATAAAGTCCATGGCAACCCATCTGAATCGACAACTAGTCTAATAGGTGTCATAGATTTACCACATGCTTGACCGAATGCAGCTATGCTATCAAGCCAAAGATAAATCTGCAACTATTATCCACTTGTTATGAAAAATCATATAATTCATATTCCATCTTAATCATAAAGAAACTAGCTACTGCTAATAGTAAGGTATTTAGAACCTCCAATATAGACAATCATGAGTTTTCTGTAGCTTACAAATTATACTATTATATAATTATATATATTATTATATATATATATATATATATAATATATATATATATATATATTAATTAATTTAATATATATTAATATATAATATAATATATTATATAATAAGTATAATATATAATATATTTATATATTAAATATATATATATTTAACATATATATATATATCAATGTAATATATAATATATATATTACTAAATTAAACGTCAATACAGAAAAATCATCAATATCTAAATTACCAATATCAATTATTCTGCAATATAAGAATGCTTAAATTTGGTGTTGAGTATAGTAGTAATATTTATACTCATCGATTATTGATATATGCACTAGCCTATTTCAACCTCAAGGATGAACATCACCTCTAATTTCTCACGAGATTGCGAGATTGCATGCCACTTTTAATTTATAGGAATATAAAGTAATCTTTAATTACTACATGGAAGATTTTAAGAGATAGAATATAATATAAAGATAAACTTTATACTGTTAAGAATTTCGTACAATGATAGCTATTATCGTTTTACAACTTTATGAGATATTGAGAGCATCATATTGGAAATTTCCCCAAGACACTTCAAGTTAATACACGACAAATATTCTATTTGGCTTTTCTTTTAAACTATTATGATTGAATTTTATATATAAATTTATCAACAATTGTTTATACAAAAATATTAATATTTCATTTTTTATTATAACGTGTTATCTAACTTGGCATAAATAATAGTTCGAATAGGAATAGCACCTATAAAATTTTATTATATTTCACGTTAAAAGTACAAATACGCTTATAAATTGATGAGAAAATCTAATAAAGTACTCCATCAATAGATTATTTCTTATAAGCTTTTCTATAAAAATAAATACTAATTGAAATCCGTTTTCATATTATTAACAAATATAATTCCTATATATATAATATAGAGAAAGTAGTGAAGTCCCAGTATATGTACTGATGCTAGCTTCTATACTTTTCGAATTGATGAGAGAGAGATTGATTTGAGTAAATAAATTAAGGCTTCAACAAAATATGTTATATCTTATTTCGTCCCGTCTGAGAAGGAATGAAAGTTTTACGCTCGTTTAGTCGGATTTTCATCTAATTTATATCTAGGGAATCTAGAGATTAGAAGTTAGACGTCTTAAAAACTCCGAAACTTAAAGGCTTTTTCAAATGACTCCTAAATTTGTGCAAAGAACTCCACTCTAGTTACTTGGCCACCTCTGCCATTAAGATTCACAAATCCTCTAACAAGGGAACATTTAATTTGGATATGTGATTGAATAAGTCTGAGGCAGTTGGGCAGTAGATGTTCAAATAAGTCTGCATCAATTTTGGAGTATTTGGTGCAGAAATTATGTTGTTTAGTTTAAATTTGTATTTGAAAGACTTACGGTTAAGGTGATAAACCAGATTCATGTCTGGTTTATCACCTTAGCCGTAAATCTTTCAAATACAAATTTAAACTAAGCAACACAATTTCTGTACCAAATACTCCAAAATTAGAATATGTGCTTTTAGAGAATATGTGCTTTGCGCGGCTCCTGTTATAAAGATATAAAATCAGGCAGATTGTTTCGTGAGATTTGATTGAAATAAGATTGAAAGCTGTTTGTGTGAATACATTTAATATAAAATGTATTTTTGTTGCGGAAAGGATGTTGTTGATAGTTTTCTATTGTAGAGATCAAAATATGTGGAAGTTAGAATGTAGTAGAACATATGTGCTCAATTAAATTTTGACAGAATGTTGTGATATGAATAAGATGTCGAAATTCTTGCTTTGTGAAAGAGCTGAGAGTGCCTATCTCATTAAGGCTATTGAGAATTGGTTCTTATTTGTTGTGATAGAAGTAACAAAAAATATCGAGAGAAGCAGATACACAGATCGAATTTAACATGTTGATTTCTGTGTATGGTTTCTGAAAGAAAGAATAAGTCATATGAAAGGATTGTTATTCAATTACCAAATGTTATTATTTTAGTATTTCAAGATTGATGAGGAGAGTAGAACATAGGTGTAAAGATTAACGAAAAATGAGGAAAGAAAGATACTAAGAGGGAATCCATTTCTTCAATTGATAGCTTTAAAAGGTAATTGATTTTCACTTGGAAATATTTGCTAAAAGTTTTACGGAAAACTTTTCTAGGAATTATGCTGTCGATCCGGAAGGGGGCATCATCGATACCCCGGGCCTTGCCTTGCGACTCTGTCGCTCTAACGTTTGAGCCACGGTAATCGGGTGTTTATATATGTTATTATAATATAATTATATAGGTTTAGTTATTATCGTGTTGTGTTATTTGTGTATATATTAAAGTGTTTATGTATATATGATTATATATTATTGCATGGTATTGACATATAGTAGCTATGAGTGATATTGGTAGTATGGATATAATAGTATATATATATATACCGGAAACAAACACTGTATTTAGTAAAGGAAGTATAGTAGAATTCTAAAAGTTCATAGAAAAGCTTTGTGTTTTAAGTATTTTTATGTCAATACTTTATATTTTTTCTAAAGGATTTTTATCTATTCGGAAAAGTTACACCTTCTTTGAGTGGAAGTTTCTTTTTTCTTAGAAATTATGGTGAGAAATAAGTGGATGTCAGAAGAGAGGAGGAAGACTCGATGTGAGATTGAGAGGAGAAGAAAATTGAGATGTTGTTATCACAGAGGGAGAGGAGGAGAGAGATTGGAGAGAGAGAGAGAGAGAGAGAGAAATGTCTTATTGGTAAAATAAAAAAGACCCGCTAATCTTACGGAAAATTAAACGTTCAGATATGAGTACCGTTTTTGTTAAAATCGTTTTGTTTTTGTTTAGAGAAGAAGGTAGATGGTGGTTTCCAACTCTTCATAGGCTTTTAGAATCATTTCCTAAAGTTGATTCTGCTAACTCGAAATAGATATAATCATATGTAGAATGATCCTATGAATAAGGAGGCGTGAACTTTGGTCTGCGTAGAGTTTCTTAATCTTTATAAGTTTATCTTTGTTTTATAGAGGTCCTGCAATTACTCTGATGATACCATTAATCAAAATACACATTTCTACTTTCGAAGTGTTAAAACGCTTTAGCTTCTAACTATAGATGCCTGTTATAATTGGTATAATGAAAGGGTACCACACAAATTAATTTATTAAACTTTCTATAAAAGATGGTTCTTTTTGAGTTTGATTTACAAGTCTAATTTTAAGTATACTTGTATATCTTTATGGAGGTTTGTTAGTTGTTAAATAGAAATAGTTTGTAACCAAGTAAAAACGTTTGGTGATGTCATAATATTCTTTAAAATCTGTACAAATATAATAATATTATATATTGATATTATCTGGGTATATGTAAATCCTTACATATATATATATATTATATATATATATATATATATATCGCTCATATATAATAATATTGTATATATATTGATCATCATTAGTTATTTATAAAATCAGCGGAATCTCCATGTTTGGCGGATAGTGAGAGCTAAGCATTATTTCAAGATTCTTCATAGTTGGAGAATAAGGCAAGCAGTTGAGTCAGTACCTTTCGCTATTTGGATGGCGGAAAATTAAGGGCTGCCCTTATGCTGGTGATTAAATATTAAGAACATGTCCATTAGAAAAAGAATTCAGCAGTACATATAACACAAAAGTCGATTCAAAATATTCAAACGTTTTATTGGCACTGCACTGCACTATTTTCTTTATATTTAAATATTTTTTTGGCTTATTTTTGTTAGTTCAAATTCAACTGAAAAACGAAGGAAAATAATTAATTCATTCCTTCTTTTCCAGACTTGCACTTCACAGTACTGTTTTCTTCTTGCACAATGAAAACTTTTTGCTCAAGAAAATCCTTGACAGAAGCCTTCGAACAAGTTCCCTTTGAATATAATACTGTTAATGTTAAACTATATTCTAGGATTTTTTTTTCTTGTTTTTCATTTGTTGCTTGTTCTTTTCCTTCAGATATCTTCTAATCTTTTTTGTTAATCGTTGGAGGAAGATATATTAGGTTGATCAATTAATATATTATTATTATTGATTAATATAATATATTAATATTATTATATATATAATAAATAATATATAATAGTATATATATTTATATATTTTATATATATATATATTATTATATTATAGGTTGGTGTGGTATTATAGTAAGTTATATATGTTAGTAGTTCTGTGTTATATTGTGTTTATATATCTAATATATATTGTTATAGTATATATTATTATATATATTTTAATTATATTATTATTTATATTATATATATTACGGTATTTATTTTTTTGCTGCTGCTCTACTTTATATGTTGATTTGTTATGATTGTTTATATTTTAATATATATAGATTATATATTAATTTAGTTATAATATGTATATATATAGATATAATTTATAGTATATTAGTTATAATATAGTATATTATATAGTATATATAGTATATTATTTTATTATATATTAGTTTTGTTTTTTTTTTAGTGGTAGATGATAGTATTATATAGTATATGATAGTATTTATAGTTATATTTATCTATTTTATATAATATTATTTATATGGTATTATAATATAGTGTATAGGGAAGTATTATATTGTATATATATTGTAGTATAAAGTATCACAACCTCACGCATTGTTGTTCATAGGATATAGATAAGTGATTGAGTTGTATGTTTTCAAGATATTACAGTTGTGTGTAAAGATTACTGTTCGAGTAAAGTAGAAAGATAGAATAACTGAGTTTTTGAGGCAGTTGAACAAGCAAGGCTTGTTTTCAACGCTCGTCAATGGTAAAATGTGAGAATTGGATCAGTATGTTTCCTTATCTGCTGCGTGCGTGAACTAATTTGGTGTTTTGGGGTTAGGGACGTTTATTCAAATACTGATTTAGTGACTAGGAGTGAATGGGTGTGGTGTGGTATTTTGAGTGAGTAAGTGGGTAGAGGAGATCATGTAATTGGAAATTGTAGAACTTTATAGGGATATGGTACATATAATCTATAAGCTGCTAGTTGGATCAATTTGAAAGGATGACGATACCGTCCACAACAGCTGTTAATTGAAGCGACCGGAAGAGAACATCAGAGAGAGAAAGGATTGATAACTGTACAGAGGGAAGTTTAGAGATTCAAACTTTGCGTATGTCAGAGCCTCTTCTCTCTCTCTCTCTCTCTCTCTCTCTCTCTCTCTCTCTCCTCTCTCTCTCTCTCATCTTCTCTTCTCGACATTTCTCCTTCTTCTGCCTCTCTCTCTCTCTCTCTCTCTCTCTCTTTCTCTCTCTTCTCTCCAAGGTTTTCGCTTAGTTTAAACTTTCTTTGTGATGCAAAAGAATCAGAGAGAGAGAAAGATTACCAGTTGAGCGCTTCTTGCGAAAAGCCGCATACTTTCGATCAGAGATATGATTAGTAAAACAGAAGTTAAAGCGATAGTACGAGTTAGAAGAAGAGAGATTGCGAAAACTAAGAAAGAAACAGCGGTTAATGCGATAGAAGATATGTTATTTATTTTGAGATGGTGTCGATGTTGTCTTCGTACGAGGGCTGATATGGGTAATCATTCGCTTTTATGCATCAAAGGGAATTGTCAATGTTGGAAGTAAACAGATAAAATTAGGTTTCCCATGGCAGGGTTCACCTCTGGAAGGCACTAAGTATATGAGAACAAGCAGGGAGGAATATGCCGCACCCGACAGTGACTTCCTTCTAGAGTGTTACCTCAGAGAGATTCAAAAATAACGACTCTGTTTAAATAAAAGATTAAATATTAGTAAATGATTGGTTGGGTGGAGGTTAGAGAGAGCAGGGGAATAAATCTGGAATCGTCTAAGTCAAAGGTTTGATTGAAAAGTTCAGCTTTAGAAAGAAGGTAGAGTTTCTGTAAGTGCTGTCGCGAGATACTACAGGTAGGAGTGTGGGAAAAGAGTAGAGAAGAAATAGGATATTAAAGATGTCATTTTTTTTTTTTTGTGAAAAAAATAAATATGTCAGTACCGAAAGTGGGATTTTTGGAGATTGAAGCTCTGTGCAATTTCTAATGCACAAAAGTGGTTAATGTATTTTGGATTATTTGTTTTGTACGATTCCAATACAAAATATAAGTTGTTTGAGTTTCTGTTGTTTGAAGATGATGATAAGAAAGAATATGAATACCTGTATACCTGAGAAAATCACCTTTGCAATTACCTTTTCGAACTAAGAAAAATCCCTCCCACAGATTTTAATCAACTAAGTGAATAAAACGTTTTTATCGTGATTAGCTGGGATTTTTTTTACAGAAGACTTAAAGAAATAAAACATTAAGCAGATATAAAGATAAGAAGGTGATCAGAAGAGGGACACAGAGATGGAAAGAGTTTAATAGTATAAGAAAAAGTATTAGAAGTTAAGAAACATTATGAATACTGGATACATCTCCAAGACGATCCGGAATCCAGGTAGGGAGTTACCATCTGTTTGAGGTATACTGGACATAAAATCAGGAAAGGCAACTTCACGGGCACCATCATGATCGCAGTGCGAGGACATCCCCTAGTCGATGTGCTAATCCTATCTTCAATATTCTAATATTTGATGTTGAAAGAAAGAAAAAAACAAAAGGTAAATAGAGTACTTTGATGAGCTAGCCCGTCTTTTCTTACCGATTTATTTAAAAATTCAAAAAAATTCTGAAAAGCATATATATATAGTATATATTATATATTATTATAGTTAGTTTTATGGGTATATATAGGTTTTATATTTAGTATTTTAGTTTTATGTAAGTGATATTATATATTATAGTATATTAGTTATTATTATATATAGTAGTTATGTATATATATATTTATACTCTTATAGTAATATGAGGTCCGTAATTGAAAAAATATAAACCAAGTTTGTTGTGAAAAAACATTCCATCAAAGTCTTTTATATGGTACCTTCTTTTCCTTTTCTGACAAGTAAATGAATTTCTGAAAAGTTTCGATGATTTTTCTTTAACGAAAATGGATAAGATAAAGAGGAATCATTAACCTCTTCATGTTTATCAGCTAATATATAGGTGACAAAGTATAGGTGGCAGTGATTTTCAACTTTAATAGTTATCTTTCGGCTTCTTCCTGACGTTATCAATTAATTAGTTACGATTATGCACGGAAGTTTTGGCTTATGAATAATAGTTTATACATGCAAGTCATAAATACAGTATATATATTATTTAGTATAAAGTTTTTAATATGTTTATAATATAGTATTGTTATTATAGGGTTGGTTAGTTATATTATCGGGGTATATGTATTTTTATATTGATTATATTCTGTTAGTAGTGATGAGTTTTAGTATGTGGTCTGTGGGGGTGGTTTATAGGTATTAGTATATATATATGTATATATAAATACTCGGATTATGGGGTAGTTATTTGTAGTATGTATATAGTGTTAAATATTATATATAAAGTTATTTGTGGTGATTGTAAGGGTATAATTATACGTAATATTATAGTGTATGCTATTATTATATATATATATGGTATTGTTATATATTTTATTAGTTATATTATTAGTTATATTATATAATGTATTATCTATATATATTATATATATATTATATATATTATATTATATATATATTATAATAGTATTATATATATTAGTAGTAGTAGGTTTTATATTAAAATTTAATATTAAAAAAAGAAATCGTAAAAATAAATTAATAGTTAAAAGAAATAATAATTATTTAAGTTAGTAGTTAGTAGTAAGTGTTATTATAGGTATTTATGCTTTAAAATGAGGTATGTGTTGATATTATATATGTTGCTATCTGTTACTTGTAGTATATAATGTAGTTGTATATGTTGGATATGTGTGAGTGTACTTAAGTATGTTGGGTTGGTTGGTGTAACAACTGTGACGCCAAGATCTATCGCTGGCCAGTATTGTTTGCAGTTGAAGCAAGTTTGATGTGGACTAATGTTGCAGAGCAACATTTTGCAACACTTTGCAACATTTTTAATTGACGGTGTCGAAGGTTAGGGTTTTCAAGGTCGGTGAGACCGATGATTTAGTTAATGGTCTTGGAAGACTGACGGTTGCGCGGGAAGTTCTGAGCCTGCAATCTGCAGGATTTTTAAGGCCCCAGAAGGTGGGGCGGAGCCCCTCAGAAGGGGGGGGTTGTTGGTTCCTAGAAGGTTTTAGAATGATTTCGAAGTAGATCATTGTTTGATGATTTCCTATATGCGTATTTTATCGTGATCGATGTACCTCCTAAATCGGATCTTTAAGAATCGTTCTTTCTGACGTGCTCTGGTTGGCATTTAACAATTGAAAACATCATACGAAAGAAAAAATAATGTACTGATATTAAACATTGCGAATGTTATCGGCTGTAGGGTGAATGGAACAGTTTGAGCTCCTCTCCAGCCTTTTTCGGTATGATGGTAAGTCAGAGATATTTGCTTCAAGACTTGGAATATAATGTATATTTGGGATAAGGAGGACGAATGCGTGTAAATTTCAAGTCTGTAGGGGATGTATATAGAGGGGGGTGTCACCCTCGATGAGTGTGGACGCCGATATTGCGCTTGCGCCTTTGTTGCGTGGCGGCTTCTGAGCGGGTGAGTTTTAAGCCTAACGAGAGTTGGGATTGGGGCAACCGGGCACCTGGAGGTCAAACAGACCGGAAGGTTGCTGTTTGACCGTACAGATCACGATAGATTACTTTAAGAATCAAATTTCGTACGGTTTCAAGACACATTATTATTATTATTATTATTATTATTATTATTACAAATTCTTGATCTTTCCCAACTCCGGTGAGTTGCTTGTTTTTAACTACTTTTCTTGCTTTTAACTACTTTGCTTGTTTCTAACTACTGCAATTGCCTCGCACCGTCGCCTGCAGTCCGCACCGCATCCGCACTACCGGCACCGCATCGGGGTGCTCAGCTTCCGCCTCTTTGATATGAAGGAATGAGAGCTAGTCGCTTATCAAACTTGGTATATTTTTCTAGTGAAGGTGATAATACTGAGGTCCCGGGGACGCGGAGTTTGGTGATCCGTAGGTTCACCGTTCTAGGGTGCCAGCTCCCCCTTAGCGTCAAGGTGGCAAATTCCTGTACTGATAACCATGTTGAAGGCGCTTAAACGTTATCGGAGGTGAAATTTGAATGTGAGTTATTATGATGACTAATCGTCTGTCCTGGAGACGAGATTTACTGTCTCCTCTGGCGTGCCCCCCTCCATATAGGGGGGCGACGCTGCCGCTCTAAAAAGATTAAGAATGTGTCGTGAGAAGACTTGGAAACTCAGAGAAAGGGCTGGAAGGAGTTCGGATTCGGAGACCGTGATTGTCGGATGTGTGGATTTTTGGTTTTTCGGAGTTCCATGGATCGCCCACCTGAGGGGGGGTCCCCCCTTTGAAAAAAAAGGAAGAAGAAATGTGCCATGGATGGCAAAACATGCAGAAAGAAGAAGAGAGAAAGGAGAAGTGGGAAGGATATGAGGGAAGATATTGAGTGGGACATGGAAAGGAATGGAGGAAAGGGAGGAGTCTGAGGATGTAATTGGCAAACAGTTACCTCCGGTGCTGGTAGCCAACTGCGGTGCCGAGTTATTGAATTTTTGTGTAATGATACATATATTTGGGTGTCTTTATATAGGTTTATAAGGTTAAAGAGCTTTATAATGGTTTCTGGAGAACCATTCAAATGAAAAAAATAAATAGAAACTAATCGTAAATAAATTGAATGTTCCTTATGTCGTTTTATGTTTATTAACTAAGGACCGTTTACATTCAGAGTTAGGCACATATAGTAATTAAGCAGTATCATCAGTAAATTGCATATAGGGCCAGCCATCGCAGCCCCCATCCTTATCACGCGACTTCCTCCCATGGGTGGTGTCTGTGATCTAATTTGATTGGGCTTTTGATATAAGGTCACAGTTGTCGAGTGAGTGATTTTTGGATAACATAACTATAAAAAGGTCATATTCTTTTATACAAAGAATCAGTTACAATATTATTTTGGGCTGTACGGTGAGACAAAGTTTTTTCAGGCATAATAAAGCTTCACTTAGGCATCATACTGAACTATAGAATTGATTAAATGTACAAACGACAAACTTAACTCATCTTAAACTAGGGATAGGGAGTAGGTTGGTTTGGTGGAAACGTTCAACATTAACAAAGTTTTCGACAGCTATCGTTAGCATTAGAGAGTATACTAAAAACATATGCAGTTCAAAACTGTATTACTTGATTCACATCTTGGTCAAATGCATCTTATTCTTGGTCTAACAAGTAATCAAGTGTTTATGTTCTGGTTGTATTTACGGACTGACTGTGGTGTAATTATTTGTAAGACTATAAATCTTATCTAGAACTTGTGTAATTATCATATAGACCGGGTGAAGTTACTGGCAGATCTGTAACCTAGAAGTTTTCCTATTAATCAAAGCTAACATTTGATTGTAACATGAAAACGTGATTAGAATATAGATATATTGCACGCACATAACCTGACACATGCTTAAGGTAAGGAATTATTTAGACAGCTAACATTAACAATAGATCGGGCAGCACTTAACAGCAAGTACAAGAGTTTCGTAAGCTTACAACGAAGACTTCACAAAAAAAGCACATGTGCTTACTTATTGGTTTAGCTTTTATTCAAGTATATAATTTCTTCCTAACAGTGAAATGGGGCAACGGGTGTTCAAATTTTTAGCATTGAATAGTAATGTTTAATTAACACAAAGAATTGTAGGGCATAACCGTTAGCCTAACGAAGCCATTGAGGATAATGGACCTAAGTGGGGTAAATAGTGACAATACAGAGTAAATAGTTTTGACTCTCTGTTAAGAGCTAAATGCTATTGAACTATATTACAAGTACTTGAATCAAACATTCCCACGATCAGCACATCATTCACAGCGACACCACATCACAGCATCACACAGCACTAGTCACACAGCACATCAGTCATTGATGTCGGTTGGTTTTTGGTTGTTTGTTTGTTGTTCACACACACACGCACATACATGCACACACACAATGGAGCCAACCAGATGTAAACAGCCATCATGTCTCAATGTAGGTAAAGGTGAAATCGATATATACCGTTAGGGGATGTTTTAAAGTACAAGTTTTTCGTGATTGTTTATACATGATAATGTTATTCATTGAGAAAAGCGTTATTTATGGTAAATAGTGCATTGTAGAAGCATTATGAAATAGCATAAAGGAATAGTGTTAGGTGAATTGTGTGTTTAATATGATTAGTGCTTAATTTCATGTGTCTGATCAGCGAACATAGGATTTAAGATTGAAGTTGGGTACGTTCTATATATCTCTCTAAATGATTCATATGTACCCTTTTGAATAGAGAATGTAAGTATTATGTTAATGTCCGTTCCAGCAACATCTAAATCCATTTTTCGTGCATTCATGGTCTGATTCAACAGCAACTCATTCTCATCATCACAAGAAGAAGTAATTAGCTCAATTGTCAAGCTGACTAGTTGATTACAAAGGGCATGTTTCCTGTATAGTGATCGCGCGCATTATATTGGGTAAACCACAATGTTTTCTGGTGTACAAATATTCGTAGAATTAGCAGCCGTGAGCTGCTATTATATAGTATTTCGAAGTGCATTCGGAGTTGATTGTCAACCCATCGTTAAGGTTGAGTGCGCTTGTTTATGTCGTTTTTTTAATTTTATAGCACAGCTGTAACTTTATTTTCAGACGGTTCGAGAGCGCTGATACTTGATACATGTGCGATATGGAAGGTCACATTGGGGGCAAATCGATCGGTCTCCAATATTGGCGTTACGTCGAAGGGGTTGTTTAATTATTTGTCACATCGACGAGAACACATCACGTCTATTCTATATAGAACCACTTTATGTTTTGTTCTTCCCCAGGTTAGATTTATTTTCAACTAAACGTTGTATTGCTCTTCTGGATAGACAAGACACTTATCGCTCGTATCCATGTAGGCAGCGATGTCGCTAACATTCTTGATTGAATCGCCATCTCATGTCCACAAACGAATAAAGGTCTAGTTATTTGAGTCCTGTTTTGGTCAGAATCAAGCTAACGGTATACGAACTTGCCATTTGGTTTTACGATTTAAATATAGAAGTGATCAACAGTCATTTGGAATTTTATCGAAAGCTCCTTGTGAGAGATTATATCAACAACAGACGTGGGATGCAAGTGTCGGGGGAGATGGTCATCGTACAGTTGACAGTGTGTGGCGGCAGAAAAAATGTCCTAAGGCTGACTGGAAATCGTATGCGTAAACAACCCTTATAGGTATTGAGATTCTTTCCTTCAGCCAATCAGAAGAAAGTAAACGGAATGATTCAAACGCACCAAACGAACCATATCAGTTTTCAAGAAAGTGTATACTTTCTTTCTTAAAATCAATATCTTCTATCAACTTTAACTATGGCAAATCAACAACAGAAAATCAACAACAACAACAACAACAACGAACCGAACAACAACAACAACAACAACAACAATAGACATAGTACATAGTAAGATGAAGTTTCTTTTATAGTACCAACCAACGAATATCGATGCTAACGTAACTTTGTTTCAACGTTTAGATAAAGCACCATACGCTTTAAATCCAGAACTAAGAATATGAGGCCTAGTACAATAATGCAAAATCTAGTACAGCACCTTACAATAACACGATTAAAAACTAATCGATTAACTATAAGTCCAGTACTTAATTCAGCATAAAGTACGTAGCCCAGCGTACAAGCAGTACCTCATTGCACACACTTTTTTCAAGCATATGCTCTAACGATGATGGGTCTTGTGATATACATTTAATACTATTGATTTAGGGGCGTAGCATTTCGTAGTATTTCCATTTTCGGATAAACATAGCACAAAATATGAGTTCTTTAATATACTAACAGCGAATATGAGTTAACATTACATATGTTTCCCGTGTATCATAAGTAAGGGCTATACGTAGCATAGTTATGAAGTGTTTGTTTTGGCTGAGGGTTAGGTAAGATTTAATTGTATCAGTGTGGGGTTTTGAGCGACAAGGCGTTAACACGGGAAGGCTTATCGGGCAGCTATCTATGAGAGATGTCGAGTTTAACGGGCGGTTGAACGGGTTAGTCCACACTTTAAACACCTGTAGGATTGTTGTTGTAATGCTTTGTAGGCATTGCATACAAACGTTTATACCTATGGTTTTGCATTTTGACTTTTTTAATAAGTGGTGTTTGCTTTAGGTACTATATTTGTTTGGTTTAGCGTGGGTCTTGTGTTGGCTCCCTTCGAACATGTTTAGTGCACTTCCACCACTACCCCTGGGGCTTGCTCTTTAAAGGAATGCCGTACTCCCTACGAATGAAGTATGTGATTGTGTGTTGGGACATAGGGGAATCGTGTAGAATTGATAATGAGTATCTAATTGGTCAGTAACTCTATTGTACATAGGCCTCACGCATGAGAAGATATTAGTTGGGTTAGTTCTAACATCACTGTAATCAATTGTCCCCGTACTTTATGTCTAAAGATTAATTAGGTTGTTGTGGGGTGGTCAGTCAGGCATTATTATTCGGTCAAGTAGCAATACTCGAATATGGTTGCCCACTTTTCGAAGCATGATTAGCAGCAGATAGAAGCGCCGTATTGATCTACATTATCCTTACAAAGTGACCAATCTATCAAAGATGCCACCATTTGAAACTAGTGATTTGAATTACACTATCTTCATCAAAATGTCAATCGTTTCGAGTATATGTACATTCATCTTGGACCTAAGTTGAATAACGGTAGACATTAATCAAAAGTCTAGGGCAAACCTAAACATTACCTACAACAAATAAACTTAACACACTAGGAGCTCATCGTTTCTTAACACAGTTTGTTTGGTGAGTTCCATTCGTCAGTTAACACAGTAATTATCTTACAAAGAACTCATCATTTCTCTAACAAATCAGTGTCTAACATACTATGCGTATGAAATAATCCGCTCATACGGATGGCTCTGAATAATGTGCCGCCCTACTTATCTAAGCGATAAGTAGATCTTAAACGGAGGGTCGATTGGGTACAGATAGGTCGAAATGGTCTCCCACGTTTGTCCAGCATTTCAGGTCAACGGTATAAGACGTATTAGATCTAGCACAAATTGTCCCTTATAAGAAAGTGGCCAAGTACTATCAAAGGATGAGCAGTGCAGGTCTTGAACTATGAATTGCACTTTGGTATCGTTTCAAGCAAAGTGTCAGCTCTTCGTTCTTGAGTGATGCATCCATTTGAAGCTTTATGAATATGTGTAGCGTGAGGGCACGATTTAGCAAATTATTCTCTGACAAACTAAACATTAACTCAAGGGCAAATTCTTAACATATACCTCGACTGATTTCTGATTCTATGTTAAGTCATGCGCAGTTAACGACGTAGGTATCTTACAAAGACCCATCATTTTTTCTCCACAAATTCCAGTGGTTTGATAGTTTTCCTCACAGTGTGAGTATTGATTTTTAACATAACGACCGGTAACTTTACTGAAATATAACTAGCTTTCATGTAAGCCAAGAGTATTTTTCTAAAGCCAAGCAAGCATCACCTCTCAAGAGAGAAGAGCCCAATGGGTATAGTTACCTTCAGTTGAATGAGGGTTGTGATCCTGAGGAGTGGGATCACCCGGAAGTGGGTGTAAGCGGGTTTTGTTACCTCTCCGAAGGAGGGGTAGGGCCTCAGCCCTGCGGGCTGAGACCTAAACCCCGCTTATAATGTGTGGTGTGGTGGTGTGTGTGTGTGTGTGTGTTGTTTGTGTGCTGTGTGTGTGTGTGTCGGTGGGTGGTACAGGTTAGAAAACCACTGTGTTAGAGTATGTATTGTTCATTTGAGTTTAGGGGCTTTAGCAGAGAGTAAGAAACTTGGTACTCGTTTGTCTTTACCCCGCATTGATAGGCATTAGTGCTGGTTAGGCGTACGGGTTATTGCTAAATTTTTTTTGTTAAGTTGTTTCTAAATTAAGTTGTATTAAAGATTAACGATTGTTCAGTTGTTTGGGATGATGATGGGTTGATAAAAGCATGGGAAATGGAATGGTTTTTCTTGTGGTCGTTGTTAGTTTTTACTTCTACTGGTTGTTGATGAGTGGTTGGATCTTGGTTGAATGGTTGAGCTTGTTTTATTCTTTACCTTAAGATGCTGTCAGGTTTTGTCGGTTGGTAGTATTAGTGATTTTTAGTTCATGTGTTGATTCATCATTTGGTTATTGCTGTGTTGTAATTGAAGTAGGAAATAAGCTTTTGGTTATCGGCTTTTAGGCTACTACTGTTTCAGATCAGGGTCCATTAGTTGATTTTACGACATAGGTTATATGGTAAATTTTATATGTTAAATATTACCTGGCATGTGTAATGGGGGTTGGTAGAATTAAAGTGCATTAGTTTATGTGTTTAGTAGATGGTCTTGAACCAAGTTGTGAATTAAGGGTTTACGGTTTTGTTGGGATGCTGACTGGTTTTAGTTTTACGTGTGTTTATCTTGCGATGTTTTATTGTGTTGGGTGTTTGAACGGATTTTGGAAAAGGAAGATCATATCAAATTGCCTGCTGCGATATCTCAATTAGATAGTTTGTCGTTGTAAAAGTTTATTTTCTCTTAGTTCAGTAAATGATGCGTCAAGTTTAATCGGTTGCGTTTATTTAATTGTGGATAAACTTCTGTTTACGGTGTCTTTGGTTGGTCAGCATATATTGTCTGATCTTTGTTTAAAGAGTTTGTTTGTTTGGTTAGTTGGTTATTTGTTTATGCCGATAGATATATTTACACTCGATATGTGCCTTAATCAGATTAGAGTCTAATGTAGATGCCTCAGTGATGGCAGGACGGGTGATTTAGGAGGGGCTGGATGGTGGCTTTGATTTATGTGATTTACTGATTTAGGGCCTGCAACCCTTTAACGTAAATTTGTAATTTATAAACACCAAAGACTATGGATTTTTATTTATGTGTATTTATTTATTTATTTAAGTTTTATTTTTTTCTTCCATTGCATTTTCTTCTTTTTCTTTTTTTTTCAAAGGGGGGTTACCCCCCTCAGTGTGGGGTCTCAGTCGGACTTTGACCGGTAAAAACCGGAAGTTGCCAACTACCGGTGACTCCGTCTTCCGAATCCTGAGCTCCTCCAGGCCTTTCTCGTCGAGGATTTTTCTATCCTTCTACGATCATTGGTTAATTTTTGAGAGGGTGGGCAGCGTCCCCTTCCTTATGGTAGGGGGAAACGGGCAGATGTAGACGGTATTCGTCGTCTTCCGGACGAGTTACGTCGATGTCATATATCTCACATTTGCGAAATTGTGCACTCCGATAGTCCGTGTAATACCTAACATGGTTTTCAGATACGAATTTTTGACCGTTGTGACTGCTATGGTGTGCGTGCTGGTGCACTCCCTCTTAGGGGTGAACTCTAGTTTGGTTGTCGGTCACAAAACTCGGCGGTTGGGATTCAGTTTATCACCTTTTTGGCATGAGAGAAAGATAGATCCGTATTAGTTTGAAATAGCGATATGTGCTCTTTGGTTCCTTCATGATGTCAGAGAGCGAGCTGGAGGCAAGCTCCCGATGCGGTGCTGGTGGCGGGTGGCGGGTGTCGTGGGTCGTGGTGTGCGTGTGCGTGTGCGAGTGCGGGTGCGGTTGGCGTGTGCGGTGCGGGACGTGTCGGAGCATGTGCAGTGCGGTGGGCTCGGGCATTGCGCAGAATGCCGAGGACGCAGAATGGGTTTTATAAAAACAACTTTCAGAAGTGTTCCGTTCGGAATACACTCTTCGACGTAATAATAATTTTATATATATATATTTGTTTATGTAATGAATGATAATGAATAATGAATGTGTTTGGTTGTATGCGCAAGCGCGCGTCAGTCTCGTGTCTGTCGGTTCTAAAGACAGAGCCGTGTTTCGGGTCTGTTTGAGGCCTCGTTTCAGGTGCTTCGGGTTCGGCTTCCAAACCGCTTTGTGGTTTAGGGGTCCTGTTGAACTCACCCACGGCAGATGGTCACTGTCCACTTAGGGGCGGTAAGCGCAATATGCGGGCGTCCACCTTCTCATGGGGGTGTAGCCCCCTCTAATTAGTATGGCTGCCTTATTCTAGACTTGAAATTACACGGATTCGTCCTTATCTCCATATGTGATCCATTTTGATATTCTGTTCCCAAGTTTGACGCTAATCGTCTTATATTCCTCTATCAGTACCGAAACATGATGTGGCTGGGAGGACTTCAGAGAACTTTGTTGCAGTCATACATGGTTGGCGATTAATCGGATATGTTAATTTATGTAGGTGTTTATTTTCTTTTTCGATTATGTTTTCAATTTGGTTAGATGCCAGACTCATGCAGAGCACATGATGAAGGGACTGATTTAAGGAAGGATCGATTTAGGGTAATCGCAATCATGGATGAAAATCGGAGATTGGAAATCGATCAAGAAATGGATCTTATCGGAGTCAGTTTTAATAGACCTTAATATGGTGAACAAAGTAAAGCCCCCTTTGAGGGGCTTCGCCTCCACTTCTGGGTAAAATCTTGAGTTCAGGTTCTCAGAACTCGGAAGTCGGGTGGTCTTCCAGACCCTTTTAAATTCGGTCTCACCTGACTTTGATACCTAACGCTTGGACACGTAAAACTTGAAACATGGGCCAATGTTGCAGAAAAATGTTTGGCTGTTTGCAAACATTTCCGAACATTGGCTCTTGCAACATTCTGGCCGTGTACCTGTTGTTGGCCCGTCAGTTTCCACTCCTTACTACTTTTATAGTTAGTATTAGTTATATATTATATTTATATTATATATATATATATTATATATATATAATATATATTGTATATATATAATATAGTATATTATATAGTATAGTATTTGTATTATATATATATATTATAGGTCTTATATTTATTGTGGTTAGTTATGTATATTATATATATATATATATTATATATATAATCTATATATAGTTGATTTATATATTAATATATATATATATATATATATATAATATATATATTGGTTATAGTTTTGTAAGGTAATTATAGTGATATAAGTTGATATATATATATATATATATATATATATATAAAATATATTGTTATATAGTATATATATTATATTATATATAGTGGTAATAGTATTATTATATATATACTTATATAATACTGATAATTATATATGTGTTAATATATTTTATATTAGTAATTTTATGTTTAGTAATAATAATATTATGGTGTGGTATTATTATGGTTGTATTATAGTGTGGTGATATATTTATTATAAATAATATTATATAGTTGATTAATGTTATATATATGTATATATTAATAATATATGTATTATATTATTAGGTACTATTATAGTATTAGGTATTATTTAATATTATATATATATATATTAATATTTGTTAGTAATTATATATTGTATTATATATATAGTAGATATATTATTATAGAAGTATATATAATAAATATATATATTAGTTATATATAGGTTCGAAGTATATATAGTATTATGATTATGTATATAGTATATATATATATATAGTTAGTATATAGTAATAGTGTTATATATGTATATATATTACTTAGGATATAATATATTGGGTTATCGGATGGTGGGTGGTTTGTTTGGTTTTTGTTTGTTTGTGGTGTTTGGTGGGTTTGTGGGTTTGTTGGTTTGTTGGGTTGTGTTTGTTGTTTGTTGTGTACACACTGGGATATTTTTGACAACGGTGTTTGTGGTTTTCTGCTTGGTTTATGAGAGTTATATATAATAATTTAGTAACAATAATATAAGTATATTATATTATATAGTTATATATATATTATATATAGTGAGATATAATTTATGTGATAAGTATTATAATATATTAGTTATATATATATATATATGAAATATTTAATAATTATATTACAATTACTGAGTCAAAACCTCTGTGACAAAATTTGGAGCTTTGGTAGCGCACGTGCGATAGAAGTATCCCTTCTAGCAGAATAGCTATGTTGGTTTAGTTGATGCTTCGTTTTCAAATGTTATTCGGCATGTGATGGGTATAGTATAAAACCGACGTGATGTTCGTTGACGCGTCGTTCAATTCGTAACCGGAGATTTTGGGTATTCTAAATGTTATGTATGTTTGGCGTGCGTACATCTGTGCTAAATCCGAGGGTTGATGAGGTAGACTAAAGAATTTTGTTTAAAGAACGTATGGTGTTTTGACGCGAGTTTGTAAACAAACAATGGTAGCTTGTTATGAAAATCATTTTAGTTGGGGAAACTACAGGAGGTATTTCAGTAGTGTGCTGCCCTGTACCTGACTACATATCGTTACAGTCGCCGTGCCATGCCCTGTTCGGACTCTACCGAACGTGATGCCCTTCACTGTGTCCCTGAGTTTTGATCAATTGCGCAGTGAATATTAGCGCTGAATCCCGTTTCTCTCCTTGTGTTGAATGGGCTAGATGTCCACATACACTCTTCACATGCCACATGATCGTAGGAAATAATCTAGGGGGCGTGAGGTCGGGATGCTTTTGCAGGCCCACGGCAAAAGGTCCCTCCTCTCCCTATCCATTTGTCATGTAGACTCTGTCAGGGATGCGTCTCGGTATTGGTGGCTGAACTGGTGGCGTGTGATGGTCGGTCCATCATGTTGTTGATTCGCTTACAGTTCTTCTTGCGGGATCGCTTATAAGGTTTTAGTAGATTGTCGTGGTTGTGTGTCCATATGAGCTACAGAAGCGTGTTTCTGGGAGTAGTTGCAGGTAATACGATTCAGGCCATTCAACGGTGTGGGAAATGATGAACAGGGTCCGCAGAATAATCCCCGAAGTAAATTCCATCCCAGTATGATTTACGGTAATTTCGCCTGGTTGATACTCTGATGAACAATTGCTTGGCGGATTGTCACTCGTCCCATATGTTGTTGTTTCTGTGTTAAGTGATCCCATATACGCCGCTTGCACGTATGAAGCCACGCACCTCATCGGTTAAACATACATGTTGCAGAAAGCAAGGTATTTCGGTCTGGCCGTTGCCAAGAACACCGCGCAATTATCGCATCAGGTTTCGGTTTGTGTTTTTTGATTTTGTTAGTTTACGGAGGTAGTAGAAGTCGTGTTGGCCCAAGTTCCTGTATCTTCTAGTAGGTGGAAATGCAATGGAGGCTTTGCTTTTGCAAGACCCGAACCAGCAGACGACTGATTTGACCCATTGGCATGGGCAATTGGCGCGTGTGTAGTCGTCGGGTCGTTGGCGACTCTCTTCAGCACCTCTTCAAACGAATCATAATGCACGCAGTCGTATTAATCGGTCTTCCACCAAGTGCCACGCGGGGATTCAAGGTCCCCATATCATCTCAAGGCCCGCGATGAGGTGCGGGAAATATTCCAATGTGATTGGGCTGAATTTCTCGTGTGGAAACCGTTCCCGGTACCATGAATGAGCCTCTTTCCATTTCCGTTCGCTCGCACCGTAACAATTATCATGTCGGTTTTACGATCGGAGAAAGTGTAAGTGATCCATTCCGTAATCGTGCCTTACACTGTTTTCTGAAATCAAACGATGAATTTGGGCCAAGGTAATGGGTATTGCACGTGTTTCGAAGGACGTTAAGCATACAACATTATGGTAACGATCACGCCACAAACACTTTAAAAATTCAGTAACCTAATCGTCGGTACAGTGAGCATGCGACGCTATTCGTCACAGGTGTTTTTGCAACAATATTCTCCAGAACTAGTATATTCCTACATCGATGTGGCCGAACTTTGGAAAGAAGCGTCATATCAACATAGGTCGTATTAGGTATTAACAATAAATGTTCCTTATCGTTGGCTCTATCAGCCCTCCGAGGTTGTCGCAGAGGTTTTTTAATCACCTGTATTATATATATATATATATATATATATAAATATATATAGTAAATATATATATATAATACTATATATATTATATAATAGTATATATATAGCAGTTTATATATATTTATAATTTATGTCAGTATATTAATATATATATATATATATTATAGGTATAATATAGTATATATTATATATATATAGATATATATATATATATATATACTATATATATGAATATATTTATATTATATAATATCTATTTATATAATATAGTAATTTATTATATATATATTTATATTATATAATATTATATAGTATATTATATATTAATATAATTATATATATATTATATCTAATATATACTATATATAATATATTTTATATATATATAATACTTATATATATAATATTAGTATATTATATTATATTTATAATAATCTATATTATATATATATATAGTATATATATATATATATATATTTAATTGTAAACACCCCTATGTATTTTTCACCATGCTAGGATACGAATCCTGAACCCTAGCAGATGAGCGTGCATGTGTTTTGACCACTACGCTCCGACGAGACAAAAACCGAGAAATACTTCTACTGTCCAGAAGAGCAATACTACGGTTCCTCCCGCGCGCACTCGAACGTAGGGCCAAACCAGGGGTACTGCGCATGGGGATAAATAATACCATAAACCGGGGGGTATTATGTATAATGAAATGCAATAATTTAAACCTTGCACAAATTTGTAATTGTAAATACCTCCTAATGTATATTCACCATGCTAGGATACGAATCCTGGACCCTTGCAGATGACGTGCATGTGTTTGACCACTTACGGCTAAACGACGAGACAAAGAGAACCGGAGAAATTACTTCTGACTGTCCAACAGAGCATTACTATATACGTATTCCTCCCGCTCGCAGAACGTAGGGCCAAACAGGGTAACCGCGCATGGTGAATAATAATACCCATAAACCGGGGGTTATTATGTATAAATGAAATGCAATACTTTTAACCTTGCAATCAAATTTGGAATTGTAAAATACCCCCTAATGTATTTTTCACCATGCTAGGATTACGAATCCTGTAACCCTATGCAGATGAGCGTGCATTTGTTTGACCACTACGCTACGACGAGACAAAAGAGGACGAGAATATTTATGTCCAAGAGAGTGCATTTATTACTATGGACTACGGGGTTTCTCCCCGCTCGGCACTCGAACGTAGGCCAACAGGGTACAGGCGCATGGTGAATAATACTACCATAAACCGGGGGTTATTATGTATGTGGATGAACATGCAATAATTTTTAAAACCTTTGCAGATCAATTTGTAATTGTAAATACCCCTAATGTATAAATAAATGCAATAAATAACCAAGTTTAGTGAGTGTACTGCACATGCAATAAATATTGCTAATTTTTTGCTAGGGAATTTTTTGCCGTGCAGACCAGCCATAGACACCCGGACATGTTTTTTTTTTTTTTGCATTATCATTTAGTGATGGCCCTTGCAAGTAATTTTTATATTCAAATCCTTAACATACAAAAAGTTGACAACAGTATCCTTCGAATGCTTCGAATGTGGGTGTTCTTCGATCGGAATAAGAAAACTCAAAAATCGTTCAAATCAGGTTTCATGTTCTTTACGAATCGGGCACAAAACACAAGCTGATCCATGTGACTAACATCTGGAGTTGAATCAACGCTCAGTGAAAACTATTAGACTTCTATAATTTCATCAATTATTTTTTTTTTTTTTTTTTTTTTTTTTTTTTTTTTTTTTTTTTTTTTTTTTTTTTTTTTTTTTTTTTTTTTTTTTTTTTTTTTTTGCACCCTGAAAAATAAATTCGTTGCAAATATCCGCTGACAAATATGATTGCGACTTTCCTTATTTCCATATGCGAAAGACTGAATTTTAAACAAGTGAAATCATTTCGACTTAGCATTCAAATACACAACAATCCCATTCTGATTAGAAACTAATCGCTTGGTTGGAGATGCAGAAATGGCAATCCTCTCACTCCAAGAAATTTTATTACGGAAACAGTTCGCTTTAGAATATCGCGCAATAGTCCATTTCAATTTCAAAGCTACTTTTAAAACACTCGTCTATGTTTTCCAGTTGTTTTGCTCTCCGCAGGCGTGCCAAATAGTTTTCCACATGTTTCTTCGAATGTTCATAACTTTAGATCTATGGACTACTATTTCTCCAATCGTTAAAATCAACTGCTGAAAAAATAGCAGTATCATTGGAACTATGATCACCGAATAGTCGGCATACGAAACAAAAAAATAAATCATCTGATGGTGAAAAAACAATCCAATCACGTCCGACTTTTGCGCCTTCTGGTAATTCATGTTGCAAGTGAAATGTTGAAAAACGTCGACCAGCTAGCGAAGTTCGAAATTATGTTTCGAAATTTTGGCAACATTTTGGACCTGATCTAGCCCAACAGCTATGTAGTGCCGGTAA